>CM061919.1:257720339-257926814 GCA_031002005.1 Vandiemenella viatica
AATTCAATTTTGGGTGCTCAGAAAAAAGGGAGGGGGGAATTAATATTAATTCTGAAATAATTCCTGAAAATGGAAAATACATATAATAATGATGTTAAAAGGGGATCTAATAGGTTACTAACTAGAACCATGAATTTCAGACACAAAATAAAACCTCATTTATTGAGTCTTATGGCCTTACAAGGTCGGGTAGTAATTAACGTTACGTTAAACACAATTAGATCAGCAAAAACAAGCAATACCCGACGTTTACAATTCGCCGGAGTAAGCAAACAAAACTGAATGAAATATCTCAAACAAGTAATAAAAACAGCAAAGTTAACATTGAAATAACATGGCAACACAGGCCATCAAATTGAAGCTAACATTTTACTGTACAAAGGAAAATCCCAGGGGGCGCCGTATAAAGTGAATGAAAAGCATCAAAATTGAATTAACAAACAGCAAGATGCTTGAGAAAAAAATTGAATCGAAACATAAATTCAGCTAGCTCAGAATTTAAGTGGCGGGAGCAGAGTCTTAACCCAGGCGTCGCTTAAGGGCACATAAGTCTGTTAAAATCCACTGAATAGTGACCGTCGTTTCTGGTACATTACCATAGAATCATCGCCGTGATGGTGAGCGACAAACACAATGCCACTGCAGCAATGGAAGCTAAATAAGCGGCTACGACCGCGTTATTAGCATAACTTCCAAATAATGGCAAGCATGCCACTCGACATCTCGCTTTCCCAAAGCAAGAAATGATCAACCACAATGATCATCAGAGAGCGTGCCGGCTGGCACGTCTGTTCACCAGCTCGTCTTGGACCCAAGTCACGTCCGTTCATCCGCTCGTCTTGGACAGAAGTGATCTCTCAAAATGGCTCCTTCTTCTTCCTCGGCTAGTTGCTCGCCACATGTAAAAGAACTCCACGGAATTAGTATTGCAGACCCCAATAAATGTTCAGGATTGGCTATCTACACATTTCCGTCGTCACGTGTTTAATATCATGCGTCGCATTCGCCGTCTCCTTCGCGCGTTTCCTACGTGGCCTTCGGGGTAGTAGCGGGGTAGGGGGTAGGTCACCGCCCGATTTCGAACGGGACTCAAGCCGGGCTGTCCCGGCGCCATCGAGTCGCCTCGCCTGCTCCATTGTTCCTCTCTCAACCGCCGAAACGGCAGTTTCTAGCCTTCGATATTCAGCCCTTCTGAGCCATGCGTTTACAGAAAAATTGATTTACAATAAAATATACCTTTGGCCGCCCTGGTTTTAAACATACATTTAACCTATCCAGACAACCCTCATTATTTACAATTAATTACACGTTGCAAGACTAAATAATTAATAAATTTGAATATAACAAAAAAAAAGAATTATGAATATAATTAATAATAATTTAATTATATTCATTGTGGGTGACGCTGTCACACCACAGTGTCATGCAACAAAAAATTATGAAATTATTAATACTTAGTTTAATATCTATACAGATGAAGATTAGATAGATGAGCCAATGAAAGAATACTTTTATGAACGTGCCTATAAACCACAGCATTCTATCTGAGCAAAGTGTGAGTTCTATTTGAAGTCTACTTCATACCTAACCAAAAATTGAGTCTCTATGAAGATACAACTGTTAAATTTTTATGGAAGTAAAAAATAATACGAATAGTGGGAATTGTCAGAATATTTTACATTTTGTTATATACATTAGAATCAGTAATACAATACAACTACTTTTTTTACTTATTGCTTTACGCCTCGAGGTCATTAGAGGCGGATACAACTACTAAATGAAGTCTCAATTACAATTAACCATGTGGAATATTGCAATTATACTACACGAAGTAGCTTGTACTTTTTGAAGGCTTCTGTAACAATAAATATATAACAAGAAGTGACGTGAAGGTAATAAACAATATTAATAAAGTTGTTAGATTATATTGTACTTTTATCACCTGATCTTTCAGGGAATTCCGCTATTTTTTTGACAACCTTTGTCCTACACAGACTGATCTTTTTTTTATCTGCTTAACGTCTCTCTAACAGCGAGGTCTTTAGAGACGGGAAAGGATGGGGGGCAAGGAATGGGAAGGAATTCGGCCATGGCCTTTTGAAGGAAGCATTCCGGCATTTGCCTCTAGTGATTTGGGAAACCATGGAAAACCACAATCTGGATGCCCGGATGGGGATTCGAACCGCCGTCCTCCCGAATGCGAGGCCAGACAGACTGCTCTTGTACAGTGCTGAAGCAACATCGTATATACAAGGAAATTTACACTCTAATTTCTCCAATTTTTCATCCTCCCCCGCTGTAAGTAACATCTTTCTGTCTGATATGTTTCGACTGTTACGCTAACGGCTGAGTCTATTTACAGCTCTCGGCCGGTACATTCGCTCAGCTCAAACGGCCGTTTCCGAGAACGCGGTTCGCTGCCCTCCCGTTACTTTCTGTTGTAGCAGTCATTAGCATCAGCCGCTGCATAGGAAGCGCACCTTTAAATAGGCAGCTCCTTATCTTTCGATCATGAGTCGAAAAATTGAACGTGCGAGCATTTCTTGTTAACTTCGTTCACTTCAGACTCGGAAACGATGCAGAAATCACGGTTCCAGTTTTTGATTCTTCAGTGAGTTATCCTCGTATATTTTTATTGTCATTACATTATTCAATATTTTTTCCTTAAAGGTTTATTAATTTAATAATAAGTAATCGATATTGCTTTGTATAAGGGCCAGCACCACAGTTATAGCTAGAAGCCTACAGACCCTAAATACGGCCCTTAGAGAGTGAAAATGTTATTGTAGGTTGAGGCGTGAGTTGGACCACAGCTTGGCAGTGTATCTGTCGGCGACAGCTGCGTGAAATTTGAGAACGGCGCGGGTAGCTGCGCGGTGCAGTGTTACCAACACAAATGACCCAAGCCGCGAGTTCACGAACAAGTGTTTCCCGGGCCCGGGAGAGCGGACTCGCAGCGTGTGGTAGGTCATCTGTTGGAACCCCTCCTGGGGTGCACGTAACTCAGCACCTCGTCCAGAACTACTACCTGGATGAAGAGGTTGGCAGCAATGGTCTACAGTACACAGAGTTGATCCATATTCTGAACCAAGCTGTAATATGCCAGGGTTGGCACTGTGCCCCAGAATTAATACGCAGATTGGGCTGGGATTGCCTGGCACAGAGATGACATAGGTTGTGTTTGGATTTATTGGCAAACATGAACAAATTCGCTGTCATTTCCGCGCGATGAAACACTTCGCCCATAAACCTACTAGAGTTGCAATGTCATCGGAGATAAGGTAACAGAAATTAGGTGCTGTACTGATGCTTATATAAATTCTTTCTTCCAGCGTGCATTCGTGATTGGAGTATACAGAGTTAGCTTTTGTGCAAAGTAACCTCTGCCAGCGATATTTTTGTGAATTGCAGAGTATAAATGTAGATAGTGGTGTCTACTTTTGAGTAAGATATTAAGATTGACAAGTTAATGAGAAACATTAATTAAAAAGATAATTAGTAGAATTAATCCCGGGTAGGCGCCAAGAATTGAAGTGTTCTCTAGTCGAGAGAAGCGACGTTTCAGTTCTATAATGCTTTTTACATAAACAATTGTCATTTTTAAATTACTATTAAAGCACATATCTTCTTCTAGTCATATGACATATTGAGATAGTAATTGAAAGCAAAGTTTACAACACATATATTATTTTCTTTGAATATAAAATTGATAAATTTATTGAACAGAACTGACTGATCGTAATATTTATGGAAGGTACAAAACAAAGCAGTTTATACGAGTAAGATTGTTCGTGGTTTAATTAATACGGTAATTAAGTAGTCCACAATGTATTACAATTTAACCGTGTTTTTTTATTCTCAAACACGATGTCAACGATACAGGTTACATGCATTCGTACAATCCAGAGAATGCATACAACGCTTCTGCTAACGCAGTCCTTGGCAGTCGCAAATTGAATCTGTATAAAACTACTACTGTCCTCCTGTTGATTTCTTTATATAGGCTCTATCGAAATTTCTAGACTATACTATACTATACTGTACTATACGAAGCTAAAAAGGTAATAAGAAAATCAAGCCCATCTTTGAATGCATCCCGAAACCAAAATTCCCCCGCTAAAAACTGGGCCAAAGATTTTCTTTAAAATTTTCCTTTCTTGCTTTTCAATATCTTTAGTCAATGATCTGCCTCCAGTAATCAAAGTTTCTGATGCGTATAATGCCTACGGTTTGATTGCAGTGTTATAGTGTCTTAACTTGTTATTTCGGGACATTGACAGTTTGATGTATATGTTCTAGGTGATTCTGTAGGCTTTTTGTAATTTAGTTATTCTCTCCTTGTTTGCTACACGATTTAGTCCTGCAGGTTAAATAATTTCTCCTAGATGTTTGAATTTAATTATTTGAGAGATATTGCCAAACAGCTTATTCAAGGGTTGTGGATCTTGGTACCGCTAACATCCTTCCATATAGCGGGTTTTACCATATGAGGTTTGAAGACTACATTTAGCTGAAATTTCATGCAGTTTTTCGAGCGCATAGATTGCAACTTGCCTGATGTTAGAGAGAATTTCTAGATCGTCTGCAAAGACCAAATACCGCAGGTGAAGTTTATTTCTCAGTAGCCTGCCAATGGTTATTCCTTTTACTTCTTTCTCCCAGGCTTTGATTACTTTGTCCAGAACAAGGTTGAACAAAATGGTGATAGTCCATCTCCTTGTCGAACTCCTGTCCTGATTTTAAAAGGTTCAGATATCTCACCTAAGAACCCAGCTTTTGAAATAGTATCCATTAATGTCAATTTTATTAACTCTCTTGTTTTCCTGTCTACTTCATATACTTCTAGTATATTAAAAAGTGTTTGTCTGTCAATATAGGGTTCGGATCTTTATGACCAAAAAAATATAGAAATATGCAGTCAAATATGACCTTAAAAATGGGTAAATATTACCTAAAAATGGCAAAATATGACCAATCATTTAAATTTACTATACATCAAAACATGATCAATTTTACATAATTTATTTTATCTAGTAGTGTCGCTTTCATGTAGACAGCATAATTTGCTTCCGTGCACTCTCCGCATCATTGCATAAATTCTAAATCGTTTTGTTGAAGTACCACAACTTTAATTTCAAATAATTTAAAGTATAGAACTCTTTCAATTATACTAAACTAGTTCTATCTAAATTCCCTTACGTAACTTCGCACCTTCAAAACATTTTATTTCGAGATGGCCGTAGGTCTGTCTACTGACTGATTTACTGCAGATTTAACGATGACTGAGGATATTTCATTGAGATATTGACTGACGCGGATCGACACAGGCATGCAGCTGCTGCATTGTCGAGATTAAAAGGCGGGAGGAACGTTACGTTTAGAGAGCGACAGTAATGTATAACTTTTATCCTTGACTGGTGAATTATGACGACAGTAAAAGTTAGTTTTCTTTCCCCCACCTGTATAGCACAAGTACAGTTCTGTGAATATTTATCTTAATTTCTTCTCATCTATATTTAGAGAATTCCTGGTACTATTAAAAAAAAAAAAAAAAAAAAAAAAAAACTACCAGATTTTTCCTCAAAATATGACCATATGAACACAAATATTATAGATATATGATCAAAACTATGAAAATGGTCTGAATATGCTTTATAAAATACATTTAAATACAATCACAAACAATAAATCAGTGTTTAGTTCAACATTTCAGCTTAAAAAGAAGGCAGGAAAAAAATATGACTCGTCCTGAAGATCCTAACCCTAGTCATAAGCTTTTTTGAGGTCTCTGGTAATTACTATGGTAATAATAATAAAAAAAACTACGCAAACATTACTACCTTCAAATGTATTTTCTAACATTTTTTCCCCGAGTCATTTCCTACTGGATTAGAATTTAATAAATCGTGAAAAAAGGTTTCTTTCTTTATTTATCATTTCAACAATAAGCGGTACATGATATTGTGCTCTTCCTTCAAGTGGTTCTAGAGAAACACTAATTGTGGGCCCCTGCTAGAGCAGCTTCCAACAATAGGTCGGCTCGCAGTTTAACATCCGGACTTCTCAAACGCGTTTCTTTATTTTTCTTGTTTTTTCCTTTCACGTTTTGTGTCAGATTTGATTGTCCTCCTCGCCTTGTCAACTGCTTTCAGCACCAGAAAGTTTCCTGCGAAAACCGTGTTTCATCAGAACGCAGAATATCGTTTCCAAGAAGAAACGCAGCCAATTCCGCCATCTTGGTGGTCTAACGAAAACACTTTGCTAACAAGGTTGGAGGGCGGGAACAGAATGAACGTGTAGGAACAACAAGGAGCAAGAAGGTATAGGAGTCGAGGATGGTCTACATTCGGCATTGTATACATACTTGCGGACTAATGAGATGTTTTTGTACGCCCTTCGAGCTATCTGGAACAGCTCCATAGAGTATGCCTAGCGGTCTGCTTTGGTATGAGACGTAACACGCTAATTGGTTTACTGAAGTTGAGAGAACGTTACATTGCCAGGTTGCATGGCGAACTTGTGAGCAGGTAGACGCATGGCAAATGTTGGTTCCAAAGTTATTAGTAACTAGATTCGTGGAGGACTACAAGTGGTTCCATAATTCATACATGGACAAACACTAACAAGGTCAAATGCATACACACAATGCAAGACATTACAATAACTAAAATATGTATCACTGTTACCCGTGGCTTAGAATTTTATTGCTAGAATTCGATATAGAAAGCTATAAGCTAAGTTAAAGGTGTCCCACAAACTGACTGCGAGAGAAACAAAGCCTGAGTAACCAATATAAACTTACAGAGACCTACACACAGTATTCGTCTATCTATCACAGTTCCGTTAGTTTCTTATAAAATTTATGACAAAATGTGTTATTTATAGCGAAAAAATTATCCTATGTCCTTCGTAATGATACATAATAAATCGTTATCACATTCATCAAGGTCGGTTGAGGACTTTAGTTGTGAACATGTAACAGACAGACTTTGCTATTGAATTTAAAATATATTAGTAGAGACAGATCTTTTGTTCCTGAATACGTTGCTATGTGGGCGCCAGATTACACATCCTATAATTTCAACGAGAGAACTCTTTAAGACACTTCTTGTCTACCTAGGGCTTCACGGCTCCTCTAAGTTGAGGTCATTAGAAGCTGACAGAAGCTTTGGAGCAAAGGACGGAAAAGAATTCGACCATCGTCTTTTCAAGGAACCATTCCTGCATTTGCCTGGAGTGATATAGAGAATCAACGAAAACCGAAATCAAGATGGCCGGACGGGAATTCGAACACCCGTCTTCCCAAATTTTTCGATCAGGTGATAACTGCCCACCCAACAGGCTCTAAACAAGGCGAGAGTGCAACAGGCTGGACAACCACTGTAAACGACCCTGCGTTGTAGTAAAATGTATGATGCTATCTGGGATATTCACTTACCTGTTGAAGTAATGTTTAGTCGTCAACATCCTTAGTGTGTTTCACTCTCATCAAAGGACATCAGCTTTAAAGTGTATCCAATCACCACTTTTTTATTTTTCGTAATGCTGTAAATTACTTTACCTTTTTCCTCGCCTTTCGTTTCAGCCGTCTATGTACTACGACTTAGAGGTGGGCGCCGCGCCGGCGTGACGCCGCCGTGTCTCAGTGGCGCGCCGCCGCCGCCGCCGCCCTTTGCTTGGCGGCGTGACCTTTAGCAACACTTCCTAACACGACGAGGCGTTTTTTTTTAAATTTTTCGTTAAATTGAGTTAATAAGTAGGTTTTAAAATGACCGAATTAGCTAAAACTAATGTTATAAAACTCTCTGTAATGGTGTTATATGACTGTCTAAGCCAAACTAGTTTTTGTTGGAAAGATTTCGAAAGATTAGTGATAGAAAAAGCCAATCAGAAAAAAATCGTGAATTTCTTAGCTAGCCTAAATGCGGTAAAAACAAAGTATTTAACCCTGAGTACTAAACGTATGTAGGAAATGAAGACTGGCGGCAAAATAGAAGGCATGATAAGAGATTTAAAGAAACAGTTGAGACTAAATGAATAGATGATTCTAGCTGTCATTGATGCTGGAGAAAACGTGCGAAGAGCAGTTTCGTTGGCTAGCTAATATGGAACATCAATCTGTGTCTTGGTCATGGGCTCCAGAATCTCGTTACGGTGGAGGCCTAAACAGAGTTCCAGAAATTGAAAGGCTCGAAAAAAGAATGCAAGAAGATTGCCAGGAGAGAGAGAGAGATACCCCTTGTCAGCACATGCCGAAAAATGGAAAAAGTGTTTATGGATTCCCTTGATAACGTCGTTCAATGATGAGACCGATCCTATTTTAGAAAATGATTAGACGTAAAAAGTACACACAGAAAGATTGGATGAAGTAGTTGTGAGAGCTCGCTATTCGTATCAGGATCAGGACGTGTTATATACACTCTTTCTATCAAAACTGAAAGACCAACTCGTTGGCATAGATTTACAGGGATGCTGGGAAGTTTAACCCACGTATGCAACTGTGACATAATAAATAAGATGTTTAGAAAGATAGGACAAGATGGGATAAAGCAAAGTTAGCCGAATCTTTAGACATAAAACATTTAGTAAAATTTTTGACAAGGTTTCGCGAAGCAGTTGAGGTCATGTCATCTCAAAAATATGTACAATGAATGTGAATCTTCTGTTCGGTTCTGAAATAATTGAGATCATGAATTCTGTCTTAGATGACGAATTATTGACCTTGTTTCGGCTTAATCGCAACATGGTGGGAGAAGCTAGCAAACGATTCGCTGCCACAAGAGCGGTCGTAGCAGTATCACCTTTGGATCATCATTTTATGGGTCTCAAAGAAGTAGATACATATTTGGAGTCAATACAAAAGACCAGTACTTCCTTTATTGATTCGTATATCAAGGAAGTAATCACTGCCATGAATGTGCCAGAAACAAATGAAAGTAGGGATTCTATTGCTTTTACAAAATCCACCAATGATACATCGTTGCTGCAGAAACTATCGACGAAATATCGTGTGTATGGCGATAATGATTATCCGATCGCTGAAGAAAGTTGGAGATATTTAGCTTCATCTGATACATCAGATTCTAAAGATGGAAATCTTTTAAGTTACTTGAACAGCAAAAAAAAAAAAAACTTTTCCTCGGTTTTCTGCCCTTACCTAGACTTTTCTTTGTGTGCCTGCACAAGCACACCGAGCGAAAGAGTATTTTCTATGACTAGGTTAGTCATGCCGATAGTGGTGGTGTAACGGTTAGCGTTCTGGCCTCGCATTCGGGAGGACAGCGGTTAGAATCCCCGTCCGGGCATCCAGATTTGGGTTTTCCATGGTTTCCCAAATCACTCCAGGCAAATGCCGGGATGCTTCCTTCAAAAGACCATGACCGAATTCATTCCCATTCCTTGCCCCCAATCCTTTCCTGTCTCTAAAGACCTCGCTGTTAAGAGACGTTAAGCAGTTTAAAAAAAGGTTAGTCATTTCTACCTAAAGGTCTAGCCGAAGCTCAGTTCGCCCAAATAAAATTATCTTTATACATGATAACTACAAAGAGTACAAAAACCTTCAAGATTTTGAATATATAAGTGAAACGTTACTTATTTTCTGTTTTTGAGACGAAGTAATGATATGTACATATATATATTATTTCTATAAGGTATTTTTTCTCACAAGCCATTATCTCCCTTCATACTTAATCGGAATCAATGAATGAGGTGTCATTTTAAAGCTTATAGTCTCCACTTTGGTCACACCACACTATAAGTAAGAAATTTTTCGGAATTCGACCCTTAAACGGTAAAAATGTCAATTCTTTTAAAATGCTCTTTTTTGTGTTGCGAGTCATTTATCTTCCTGGATACCTATCTGAAATCGTTTAATGATTAAGATCTCCGGTTTGGTGCGTAACATATTAAGATAGGAATTTTTCTGAATTCGACCTTTAAAGGGCAAAAATATCAATATTTCTGCAACGCGTTTCTGTGTCACGAGCCATTTATGTCCCTTCATATCTAACAGATATAGATAAATGAAGTATCATATTAAAGATTAAAGTCTCCGCCGTGGTCACATTATATTTTAAGAAAGCAATTTTTCGTAATTAGATCCTTAAAGGGCCAAAATGTCATTATTTCTAAAATGCTTTTTTTGTGTCTTGAGTCATTTATCTCCCTTGATAATTAAACACAATTGATAAACGAGGTATCATTTTAAAGACTGAGGCCTTCGGTTGGTTACACCATATTTTAAGAAAGGAATCTTTCAAAATTCAACCTTTTAAAGGACAAAGGTATTATTATTTCTACAACGCGTTTTCCTGTCACGAGCCATTTATCTCCCTTGATACCAAACCGAAATCAATAAATGAGGTATCGTTTAAAATATTAAAGTATCCGCTTTGGTCAAATCATATTTTAAGAACGAACTTTCTACAAGTTCAACCCTCAAGGGGGAAATATATTACCATTTCTAAAAAAAATTTTTTGTCCTAACCGAAATGGAGAAATGAGGTATCATTTTGAAGACCAAGGTGTCCGCTTTGGTCACATCATTTTTTATGAAAGTAATATTTTGGAATTCGACCCTTAAAGGGCAAAAGTATCAATATTATTACTACAACTTTTTTTTAAAAAAATTACGAGCCATTTATCTCCTTCGATATCTAACCAAGATCGATAAATGTCATATTGTTCTAAAGTTTATGGTGTCAAATTAGGTATCATGAATTAAGAAAGAAATTTTCGGAATTTGGTGCTTAAAGTGGTCGCCGGTATGAGACATTTCAGAGCCAAGTCCCTAGATTGCTACAGCAGATATCACAGAGATGCCAATAAAAAATTTTTTATACAATAAGTAGCTTTCGTGATTTTGTTTTCTGTTACGGAAGCATTTTTATTTTGCTATACAATTTCAATGTACACATTTCATTCGCACAGCAACACATATCATAGAGATGTTGATATGCTGTGTGTATTTTGTTCAGGTTGGTTGTATTCTGTTAAAGTGTGTTTTAAATTTTCCTAACTGTTTCGTAATATGTTTTGATAGGTACCTATTACACTAAACAAATCAATATTTGCTACATAAGTGCGGTTCTACTTTTCACTATACTACAAGCATTAAACCTCACTATTCATCGTATTTTCGCACGGGTCGTCTAGTATCATATATAAAGTAGTCACGCCGCCGGCGCTACGCCGCCGCCGGCTGAAAATGTTCTGTGCGCCGCCGCCGAGATTTTGGTAAGCGGCGCCCACCTCTACTACGACTACGCAACTTCATTTCCGCTTCTGAGTTTCCTTCCTCCGTCGCCAGTCCTTCATTCTCTGGATAACTCTTGCTTTCTCTCCCTCTGAGAATACCCTCCTTTTCCTGACGGGTTTTTCTTCAGTCAGGTCCTTTACCATCGCAATTTTCCGTCCAAATAATTCCCTGTCTTCGATATCTTCTGCTTTGATTTCATATCTTTTTAGATCCTGATGGATCTCCTTTACCCATCGAACTTGAGTGTTCCTGTTCCTATAGTGAATTTCTTTGCCATTGTTTCTGGTTCCATTCTCTTGATGTGGTGATAGAAAGCTAATCTTCTTAATTGTGTTTGATACCTTTCCAAACTTACTGAATAATTATTGGTTCGATCTCAAATTTAGTTGTGAGGTTAATGCAAAGTGTGAGCATAGTTTTATCGGAGTGCATGAATTTAGCACTGATGATGTACTCATTTAAGTGAATGGCCACTAATCTTGCACCATTAATTAATCCCTATTAAGATTCCTATTTAACATAATAATAGGATTTTTCCTTAAAAGATATCTATGAGATGATAAACAGGATGATCTGGAGAAATTTCACATGTAGGTAACGTTTTGTTTTTCAAGTTTTTAACACGATTTACTAAAAAAAAAAGAGCAATTGTTGTATTTCGTTTATCGCATACGGCTCTTAACTCGTCTCGTAGAAGTTTCAGGTATCAGTAAGCCCGCTGATGTTTGTTAAGCTTCTCTTAGGTCAGAGCAAGGAAATGTTCTGTTCTAAATGCCGAGGAAGCCTCCAAGAGAAACGCTTAACTTTAATCAAACTTCACCCAAAATCTTACATGTTGAACAGAAATGTCAAGATACCCAGGTACTAAAATTTAATACATTAATTTTTGGCTTATTCATTGCAAAACACAATGCTCTTAGTGACGTAAAGGCGTACACTGAAATCAATTAAAGGCAAACAGTCGATGTATGTGAAATCAATATTGCTGTTGTCAAATATCGTACATCGAAAACCGTTGTGAAAGCCGGCTAAGGATATAATAAGCCGGCGTTAATATGTTTACTTGGGTGTGTTTACATGTCTAGTGTAGCCCTCGGCTAATTGGCCCCTCGTCGTGTGACGTACACCGGCAGTGTCCCCTAGGTAAACAGCCCGGGATTTGTATTCCAGCAACCGGAGGAAGCGGCTAAAGGTCAGGGGAAGCGCGGATTGTTTTGGAAGCTACCAGAGAGGTAAGCAAAATAAGCAGCCAGGCGCGAGGGAACTGCACAGTGTCCTCCGTTTGGTGTTGGCTGTCAGTGTCAGCACGACTCCTACGTCACTGAAGCGATTTCAGCTGTCTCTAGTACAGTGTTTCTAAACGTGAGGTCCGCAGAACACCAATGGTTCAGGCGTCCCTCAGACAGAATATTAGTATACTATATACATTTAGATACCTTACTGTATATGGCTATATACTTGTAAACTACTAGCATTTACCCGTTGCTTCGCACACGCGGGTCTTGGCGTGTATAGAATTACTCTGAGCTTTTTTAGTTTAGTACCAAATATTAACTTGGAGAAATAAAAAATATAGATTTCATTTAGAGATTTTCCTTCCTTTTAGTTACTACCTATGATTCAGTTTTCATTACTATAGTTCGAAATTTTTTATTATACTTATATTCTAACACAAAATAATATATGAAAAATAAGAAATTAAAGCTACATAAAACATTATGTCTAACGGTCCAGTAAGAAATTTGAGACACATTTTCCGGAGGATAGAAACTGCCTATTAATGCAAAAACAAATCTACCTTACTTTAGACATAAAGGCGACACGAAAGGTACCGTCTGCGATAGTTTTGACAGTACATTCAACTGCCATTTATAAAGATATCTTTGCCTCCAACGATAGCATTTACAACAACGAATCTAAAATTGCTGGCCAGTTTGAGTATGCCATATATATATAAGTACATTCTCATGCCGTAGGTAATAAAATATATTTTTTGCTTATAACTTCTACGCATCCATCCGAACTTCTAGCCATTTTTTTATCATCGTATCTCAAAATCGAAATGGTTACATTGAAATACGGCCTGGACGAGAAAAAAATATGTCGCCATGGATACATGGAAATACAGACATGGACATGCACAGCGGTTGGTTTGTTTTCGTGATTACACTTCATCACTAACATTTCAATCATTAAAGTAGCTTATTAATCATTAACAGTAATTGAATGCCTCATACCTTTTGTTGTTCCTAGAACATTCTTGTTCAGATCGCATTTCGACCTAACCACAATTATACTGATAATACCGCTTCAAAATCAAGCGATGCAGATACACTTAAACGCATGAAATTCATCGCTAAATACATATGCTACCTGGACCAGGAGCGTAATTGGGTGTGCCATAGCTTTATATTTTGCCATACCAGTTTATGATTACATGCTTCTCTAGAAAATGTGTATATAAAAGTATAAAGTTAACGTATTCTAGACCAGATGCGACAGATATTTTACAATGAGACACAGAATTAATAGTATAGAACAACCATCTCCAATGATTTTATTCACGCCAAACATAATATCGAAGTAAAGAACAAAATCTTTCGATATCTAACCTAGATTTATAAATATCTAAATTCAAAATATTCCTAAATTCATGGCACAGAGGGAAATTTATATTACTTCTTGTCCAGGTCGCACATCATCCTAATCACATCGTCTTTGACATAACGTTTCTCGTATTCTTGCATAATAATGCTCCTGGCCGCATTTTAAGAAATTAACAAAACCTTTGATATACGATCTGGCTAGAACTAAGCGAAATGTCAAAATGTCTCGCCTTAAGAAAACATCGTAAAATTGCGGTGCCACGGAATTTTTTCTTCTCATATAGGCCACAATTTCGACCTAACCACACAATCTATGTGATACGTACTATATTTCCAGAACTAAGCGAAGTCTGGTAACGTCTCATCGAATTATATAAAAATTCATCATCAAATAGCGGCGTAATTAGGGGTATGACGATTATTTAATAAATATAACAGTATTCTACCGGCTGTGGTTTGAACAGCAGTCAAAATTTTTACACATGTTTCTTTTGCGATATTATTACGGAATATCTGCGCATATGAAATAGGTACCGTTACCTTTTAATGTTTTTGTAGCCACCTTTCTTCGAGAAAAAACTGATTTCTGCATTCATATCACATATTAGCGTTTTTCGTTAATATTGTACGGCATTCAGAGAAAATTTAAAAACATGTCGTACCAGAGAAAAAGGTTTGTAATTGTCAAAGATGTTAATAATCATAGCGACTGCGCTTACAGTAATTTATGTATTTATGACACTTGATAGATTTGAGTCAGATATTCCGTTAATATTAATGTTTTAACTTTTAAATTTCGTATAATAGATTAGATAAATAGCTGAAGTCAAGAAACGAATCATGATCCTAAAAAAAGGAAATTCTGATTTTATTGTCAGTTTTTTCTGCAAGGAGTGAACATCTCAAGTATAGTGTGATCCGTATATTATAATTACCGATCTAGAAATGAATTTAAATATTTCCAGTTTCATTCATTACATATCAGCCTTTAGCTATTTTCCCAGATTTTGACTGGCACCATTAGCTCGAAAAACATGAAATCCACATCCAAATTGCTGCGGTACTAATTGCGCGATACCCGTTCCAGTAAAGAGACACACGCATCTTGCTTACAGATATATAATAGTATAGATAAGCCCAACTTTTAAAAAGCCACGAATACACTGATCAGCCGAAATGTTATGACCTTCTGCTTATTAGAGTGTTGGTCCATCTTTGGAGCGAAATACAGCAGCGATTCGGCGTGGCATGGATTCTAAAAGTCCTTGTTAGGTATCCGGAGTTGTCTGGCACCAGATTTCTACGCACCGGTCACTCTATTCCCTTAAATTACGGGTTGGTGGTTTGTGGGTGCGGTGCCTGTGATCGAGCATCGCGGAAGCGGCGAGGCTGGTCGGCTGTTCGCGTACTACTGTAGTGAGCATCTATGTTCATGGTACATCTGCTCCTGCGTCTACAACTGTTTGTAATTGGGTAAATGAGTTCAAACATTGGCGCACATCCACACAACATGAACAACTTTCTGGGTGCCCAGTGGAAGGTGAATACCCTTGAAATTATTGCGAAATTCACGATATGATTTTAAGTGATCGACGAATTAAAGTTTGCAAAATATTAGAGACCACAGGCATATCTCACGGTACGGTATATTCAATTTTGCACGAAAAATTAGGTGTGAAAAAAATTTCGGTTCGATGCTTGCCTCGTTTGCTCTCATTGGAGAATGATCGCAATCGTGTAATCGACTCTGAGGCTGTTTTGCAGCTTTTCTGTACCAACCCTAACCAGATTCTGCAACGATACATAGCTGTGGATGAAATATTGATATACTACTATGCTCCAGAAACTAAGCAACAGTCTACAGAATGCGTTTTTGAAGGCGACATGGCTCAGAAGAAGGTGAAGATGACGAAATGGGTCAGCAAGGTGATGGACACAGTTTTTTGCTAGGCACACGAAAACATATACATCGACTGCTTGGGGAAAAAAAAAACAATAACTGGATCTTACTAAGTATCATTACCGCACCTATTAGGCGAAGAAATCGATAAAATAAATCTTCCTGATTTGGAAAAGAAAACGACCCTCTTCTATCAGACAATGCACAGGTACACCTCTGCACAGTTTCAATACCCAAAAATCTGGGATTAAAGTTAGAATGATTACAGCTTCCGCCAGATTTGGTCCCCAGTGACATTTAATTGCAATGGAGCGCATCTCCGGTGGCAATTTCCCTACACACCCATCTTCCCCTTTCCTGCACTCTCCTACATTTGCTCTCTACAAATTTCAGCTTTAAAGTCTTTTTTGGTCGTTTTTTGGTCGTTTTTTGGTAAATTATTCATCATTTCTCTTGGTAACTTATTCCAGTCCCTGACACCATTACCTAAAAAAAAAGAGAATCTTCCTACACCCTTGTGCCTGAAATCGAGTTCCAGCTTGTGGTCTTGTTCATCTTTTCCTTCCATACATTACTTTTAATTCTTACATCAATATATTTCCAGCATATATTTCACCAACAGACTCCTTGTAAACTCCCATGACCCTTTTCACCCTCCTCCAGTCTTCCAATGAATTTAAAAAATGGTTCGGTGAACAACGGATCATGATGACTATTTTGCAGAACTTACAACATCCTACTTTTTGGAGGGCATAGAGATGTTAAAGAAGCATTTGGAAGAGAGTGTAGAACTAAAATAACATTCCATTAAAAGAAATAATTCTGCAGAAGATTATTATTATTTTTTTCTAAATACTTATTGAACCATACTCGTAACAATGTGGTTACTGCCGGCAGTGCCAGGTGATATAATCCCAGAGTCATCACCCGGTTCGAATCTTATTTCACTTGACCTTTACCTTCGACAAAGCTCGCATTGTCTCTGTGAAGTACACTATAAACGCTCTGCTGCAACTGAAATGGCCGCCTCCCTCCTGTATACCACTGCCGTAAAGAGACCCATATCCCCGTAGAAGACTTCCGTTATATGCGTTCCCGTTGTCGCGACAAATATTACCGAGTGAAATAGCGTATTTCATATCCCGTCTCTCAAAAAATGAACAAAGAAATTTATCAGGACCTGTCGGTCCTATTGCTGGGCTTTAGGTACCTTAATAAAACTTTATTTCGGGACATTGCCGTGCATATATTTATCTATCGAAAATAGACTACTTACCAAACGATTCCATAGAATTGCTCTCTAATTCTTCTTTGTGGGATATATGGTAGGGGAGTAGTGTGGATTTGGGGGAGCGCGCCCACACAAGAGAATCTGTCAATCATTTTCACAATTATTGTTCTTGGCCACGCCCCCTTCTCCCTCCCTACCTCCCCTCCCCCCTTCTCTCCCCTCCCCTCCCCTCCTCCCTCAACTCGTTGATGAACTCCAAACCTTGGTTACTGACCTCACGTCCGAGTGTAAAACACTTAGCCTAAGAACAAATCTTTCAAAAAAAATTATTTAATAATAATAAAAAGAATCTAACAAATGGGCCACAGAGGGGAGTGTACAACTAGATGATAAATTTTTAGAAAATGTCAGTGAGTACATTTATCTTGGTCAGCTCATAAACATGATATCCGATATTTTCCGTCCATTTATCTGGGATGGCAAGCATTTGGGAGACATTCTATTATCCTCAAATCTAATATGGCCAAAAATGTAAAAAAAAAAAATAATAAAAAAAAAAATACGTTAGTTTATGACCAGTTCATTCTTCCTGTACCTGTGGCTGCGAGACATGGACTCTAAATGAATTTTCAATAGGTAAACTAAGGACTGCCCGAAGAGCTATGGAAAGGTCGATGCTAGGCTTAACGAGAAGAGACAAGAAAAGCGCAACCGACATTATGTCAGTTACGAAGGTCACAGACATCTTAGAGATGACAGCATCTTTGAAGTGGCTATGGATCGGCCATATTGCACGGAGAATAGACCAGAGGTGGACAAAAACAGTGTTAGAAGAGAGCCCAAGAGATCACCACAGACCCATGAGACAAGGACACACGCAGGGTTGTCGGAGTTAACTGACAGAGGATCGCCCAGGATCGTGCGACCCGGAGGAAACCGCTCAAGTTCTACCTCAATTCATGACTTTAAAGAGGCCACATCAGAAAATGATCGAACTCGCTGATGATTTAATGATGACTTCTCCTTCTTGTTGCTACACTTTTTTCGTCAGGTGATTTATTAAATTGAATGATTTAAGACTTAATGTTTTTGATTGATATTCAGTCGTTAAAAAACGAAAAAATTACGTATATACTTTTTTTTCTAAACAGTTGGCACCCCCTGCGACAATAGGCTCTCTCGCAGCAGAGTGTCTTCAATGTCGGTCGTGAATAGCAGCTGGGAGCTCAAAGGGGCGGATATTTACTCCGCCGGTAGCGCTCAGTGTTTCTGAACAGGATCTTTAGCGTCGCAGGCTGAGCATTAGCATGGAAACGAGCTGCCACTGTTATCACTAGCCTCTGCTCGGAGATACAAAGTAGAAACGCCGTCAACAATTCACAATCAGCCAACCAGACTGAGCGTGTTAAGATGTTGATATTTCTTGTTTGCTTTGCAGTCGTCAGTCTCTCGACTGGTTTGACGCAATCCTCCATCCCTTCCTATTATGTTGTAACCTCGTCTTCTCACCATACTCCTTACACCCTGTTTGATATATTCTAATCTCTGTCTTCGTCTACAGTTCTTACCTTCGACTCTCCACTAACAAATTAACCAATCCAGCATGCCTCAAAATATGACCTACCATCCTGTCTCTTAATTCCGTAAGCTTCTTCCACAAACTTCTTTCCTCGCCCATCATTTCCAAAACTCGTTCATTTCGTACTTGGCCTGTCCACTTAATTTTCAGCATTCTTCTGTAGCATCACATCTCAAATGTTTCAATTTTCTTTCTTTCTGGTACTCCTAAAGTCCGTGGTTCAATACCACAAAGTGCTGTGCTTCACACATAGAGTTTTAAAAAGTTATTTCTAAGCCCTAGATCAATATTTTAAAACGAAATCTTTTTTCTTTTTGCTAGAGATATTCTGTTTTAAACATCATTTCTGCGTCTCCCATTAGTTGCAATTTTACTTCCTAGGTAGCATAATTCACTTACTTCTCCTATTTTATCCAATCCGATTTTTATATTAAATCTTATATTATTCCAAACATTGCTGTTACATTTCACTACTTTTATCTTGCTTTTGTTCAAATTTAGTCCAAAATCATCCATCAATATTTTGTTCATGCCATTAAGTAACTTCTTAATTTCCTCAGACTGTTCTGCTAACAAGACAATGTAATCAACAGATCATAGCATATTGATCTATTCTCCTTGAACCCTTATGCCACATTCAAATTTTTCTTTTACTTCCATTATTGCTTCCTCTATATACCAGTTGAAAATTAATGGAGATACACCACAACCCTGTCTCACATTTCTTTTAACTGATGCATGTCTCTCATGTTTGTCTACTTTTATTATAGCCAATTGATTCCTATACACACTATAAAGTATTCAATCCACCTCGATATTTTAGATCTGACTTCTTTGAAATTTTGAATATCTTCTTCCACCTAATATTATCAAAAGCTTTTTCTAAATCAACAAACGCCATAAAAGTATCTTTGTTTTTCTTGATCCGCACTTCAAGTATTAATCTTAAAGGCAGATTTGATTTTCTTGTATTGTGGTTTTCCCTAAACCCAAACTGATCTTCACCTACCTACCATCTCTTGTACTACCCTTTCCATCTTTTTGTATATTATCATAGTCGGTAATTTTGAAACATGTGATGATTGTACGATAATGCTCACATTTGTTGGCTTGTGCTTTCTTCGTAATTGTGAAGATGATACTTTTCTTAAAATTATTTGGGATCTCTCTTGTTTCATAACTTTTTGATATCATTTTGAACAATCCTTGGATTCATCCTTCTTCTAGGGGTTTCAGAAGTTCTGCGGGATTTCATCAATTCTAGGTGCCTTAATTGATTTCAAATCATTCTGAGCTCTTTCAAACTCTGTCCTTGAAACAGCATCTCCGAAGTCATCAATGTCAACATTGATTTCTTTTTCCAGTACACTGTTGTTTAAATCATTCCCATGATGCAGTTTCTCTGTGTATTCCTTCCATTGGTTAGCCCTATCTCGTGAGCTTAAATGTGGTTTCCCATCAGCAGCTTCAATGTTTATACATCTTTTCTTCATTTCTCTAAAATTCTGTTGGATCTTGTTCCAGTCTGCATCTGTTTTACCTACCAATCATTTCTTTCACTACTTCTTTATACATTTCTTGCAGCCACTTTTCTCTTGTTTTTTTTTTGCATTTTCTATATACTTGATTTCTAAATTATATGCACTGCTCCATTCCTACTTCATGCTTAGCACTTTTGTGCCTTCTTCTCTGATCCATCGACTCTAAAACTTCTTCAATTATACAACATTTTCTGGCGTCTAATTTCCTTAATCCCAATGTTTCTCTTTTCATTGCAATCTATTCGTCCTCAGTTGAATACCTTTCAAATGGTATTTCTTAGACTCACGTCTACCATCTCTTAAAATTTTTTCAGCCTGGAATTGCTAACTATTAAATTATGGTCAGAGTCTGTGTCTGCTCCTGGATAAGATTTACAGTCTATAACTTGATTTCTGAATCTCTGTTTGACCATGATATAAATCTTCCTGTGACGTTGGCATGTACACTTACGTGACTGGAGCATGGTTGGTTTCTACCCTCATCAAAATAATCCTGCCACTAAACTGTTCATAATAACTCACCCGTTTCCCTACTCTCTTATTTATTGCAAAACCTACACCACTAGCTCCACTGGCAGCATCTGCGTTAATTATTCTGCGTTCCCCAGACCAGAAATCCTGTGCATATTTTGAATTAATCTCACTAATCCCAACAACCTCTGAATTAAGTCATTCCATCTACTTTTTTAAATTTTCTAATCTACCTGCCCTTTTTGGTCTTCTGACATTCCACGCTCCAACTCGTGGAATGTTTCTTTCCATTCTCATCTCTCCTTCCTGAGCTGTTCTTACCCGAGGATCCGTTTGGCGGCTATTTTACCTTCGTATTATTTTACCCAGGAAGAAACCATCACGCTAAATGTAATTTTGGATGATTACATAGCCCCGAGACACCTTTGTTGTCTTTAATGCAGTGGATTTCCGTTTTCATACCGGGAATCATTCAGTCGCCAAAGCCTTGTCCATGCAAACAAGGTGTACCACATGAAGGAGAGGTTGACATTTGGTTGGAGAAGGCTAATACACGAGTTTCTCAGAAATTCTTAACCCATTGAAGTGGTATTTCAAAGAAGGGTTTAATTTGTGAAAGAAGGGTACCAGTACAAAGATAATAAAAATCGGGGTAAACATGTTGATACCAAAATAAAAGAAATAAATAAAAGCATAGAACCAAATTACTGTAGCAAATCGGTGAGAAGACTAAAAGAAATGGGTAAAAACAGAACTCAACAGTATAAAAGGAAAGGCATTCGGTAGTAATTAAAACAACTAATGAAGGGCTTGATAGCAGCAAAGAGGGAAGCTACAAATGCTTTCATGGAAAACATTTTTGCTCTTGGGAGTACTACAAAATGATACAGCAAGATATTTCAATGGCTGTGAGAATACTGAGGGGAAAAGAATGACTCTGAAATTATGAATTTAGGATGCGGATTGCGGAAGAAGAAAACAATGGTGTGAATAAGGCAACTATCATGCAGGTAATTGTGCAGAAAAATCGGAACACTTATTTAATCATATCCTAGTACAGTATACATAATGACCACAAAACGAAAATAGTACGAACACAATTAAACAATCCAGTCACAGAATATATTGTATTTGCACATACAAACATTCAGTTTTTTGTTTTTTTTTTTTTTCCTTTGGCGTCCTGGCTAGGGATTTAATAGTTCTTTGTTGTTTTCTCCATTTTTTCACTTTAAGGGGAAAATTTCGGCCTCCTGAGAGGTCTTTGTAAAAACCCCTTTGGTGTGTTGGTAATTCAAATTGGTGGGTGAATAATTGATAGTGGCACTTTGTACCTGTGCCACAGTTTAGGGACTGTTATTCCAATGTTTTGCAGTCTGTCTTCTGTTTGGCATAATGTATCGAGTCTTTGATGGGAGGACTCAGTTAGTCTTTTTACCACTCTGTCTATTGTTTCCATTTGAGACACTTCGTGCATTTCAGTAATTCTAGTTCTTCTGTCAGCATTTAGGATTAGGCGAAGGCACCTGTTTTGTAATATTTGTAAATGCGATAGGTTTTTTTTGCACGTTGTTCCCCAAATTTGACATCCGTATGTTATTGCTGGTAATATTGATGATTTGTACAGATGGAGTTTTCTTTTTAGATTCATTGAATGACTAATCAGTATAGGAAATAGGTTTCTGATAATACCTAGGACGTTTAGCCGTTTTTCAGCTATATGTTCACGAAATGTGAGAGTTTTGTCGATAGTAACTCCTAGGTACTTGTTATGGTTCTTCCACGGTATCTGCTTTCCAAATATAGTCAGGTGACGGTTTGGTTCCGGTCTTTTATGTGTAAAATATATTGCTGCGGATTTTTCGGAGTTTATCGTTATTTTATTTCGTTTACTCCATAGCTCTATTTTTTGTAGTTGATTTTACATTCTGGCGATATTCTCCACGTGTTTTGTTCCCGTGGTATAAATCGTCGTGTCATCAGCAAATTAGTCGACATGAACATTATTTATCGTCGGAATATCGTTCACGTATATATTAAAAAGTGCAGGTGTTAATACTGATAACTGTGGGAGTCATGTCCTCATCTGATGTATTGAAGATCGCACACCTTGCATTTCTACGTAGAAAGTCCTTTTTTCCAAAAAGCTATTTATCAAGTGAATGATTGCTCTATCACCTGTAGTTTGGGTAGATTTTGGTGCCATACCTTGTCATAGGCCTTTTGTACATCAATAAAAGCTGCTGCTGTGGATTTTCCAAGATTGAACCCTTTACTTATATTCTCAACCAGGTGAAGAAGCTGTACTGCTGCCGACATGCGAGGTTGGAAACCATACTGTTCTTTGCGAATGGTATTCTGTTCAGCCAGTTTCTTCTGTATTCTTGTTAACACAACTCTTTCCAGCACTTTTGTTGTGGAGTTGAACGGGCTGATTGGTCTGTTATTTGCTGGCAAGGATGAGTTTTTTCCCAACTTTGGGGATTGGTATTAATTTTGCTCTTTTCCAGTCTGCTGGGAAGTAGGCTTTTCTCAAGCAGCTGTTAACTATTCTCGTTAATAATACTATTCCCTTCCTAGGCAAGTGTTTCAATTCACAGTTTGTAACTTTGTCTTCTCCTGGGGCTTTGTTATTTCTAAGTTTCCTGATAATATTCCTTACTAGCTCGTACCCGCGACTTCGTACGCGTGGATTAAGAATTTATTTACCAGAATTAAATACAGAAAGTTGTTGGTAACGAAGGATTGGTCCCAAACAATATCGAGTCAGAATAATATAACAGGAAAGCTATCACTATATCATTGTACCGTCGAACCTGTCTCTTGAAGAGAATCAATTTCCAACATATTTCTGTCACCATTCGATAAGGTCTCAAAATTTCGCGACTGCAACTGTTAATCATACTGGAAAAAATATCCTGTGCCCTTCGTACAGATTTCCTAATAAAATTCCATCACAACGATACAGCCATTCTTCCTCAAAACGTAACAAGAAGACAGAGACTTACTTCCGTAGTTATAATAATATTACTGTGGTTCACACTCACACACTGACTGCGAACAACACCTGAGGGATCATTATAACATAAAAAAGTATACACCTACAACATTGCAAGACTACCTACGATTTGCCACGCATTGCACCCCTAACTTTCTAATATCTACAGTTTAACATTCAATCCGAATAACCTATGGTCCAGGCCTACTCTTACGATGAAAAACATTTTTTTTTTAAATCTTAGCCTCCACGGAGATTTGAACCGGAGACAACGACATTCGTAAGCAAGCACTTTAACTACTGAGCTGCCAGTCCACTACACCGCAACGCGGTACGTAGACGTCCATATCTAACGTGTCTGTCTATCGCCGTATTTCGAAGTTATGAGACAATATGTGTTATTTATACAGATAATTTTTCAACCAAATGTAGACAGTGTTTTTCTCCTTGTTTCAAAGGATAAGTGTGGAAAGTTTCATCGAGATCAGATGAAAACTGTGGATTTGTATGAAGAACAAACAAACTAACAAACATTCATTTTTATATATAAAGATTTCAGTCGGCGTAGCCAAATCAGTGTAATCTCCCATGTCTTATTTTAGGAATGTGGAAACAGAGTCTTTGATTTTTTCTTCCTTTTCCTTTTCTTCGTCCGTTTGCTGTATTATAGGAGTTGCATACTGTTCTTCGAAATAATCAGCCAGAATCTCTGCTTTTGTTAGTGGTTCGAAGATTTGCCCATCGTAGGTGTTTTAGGATATTTTAATGCTCTATTGCTCTTATTAGACCCCAAGCGTTTCGGTGTTGGAGTGTGAGCTTTAAATTTTTTTTGCCAATGTTCAGTGTTTAGTCTTCTTTAGGGATGCTCGATATACATCGATGTATCGAAAACATCGATGTTTACTATTCGATGCATCGAATCAATCCGATGCATCGTTTACTTTCGATGTTTAACGATGCATCGATGTTTTTCATTCGATACATCGAAAGAACACATGCGTTTCTTCGACGCGATAGAATCGGTTTTAAAGCAAAACAAAAACAGAAAATTGTATTACTATACGTTATTTTTGTCACCTAAAATATCCAATTACATTGTTTTACTTGAATAAAAAAAAAATACATATGCAACACGATTAGTTTTCATGCAAAACAAAAACTTGAAAATTGTATCGCTACACGTTATTTTTGTCACCTACAAAATCACATTAAATTTTTTCTTTTAACGTGCATAAAACAAGAAAAAACTACGCGATATGATTGATTTTAAAGCAAAACAAAAAAACAGTAACTTGTAACGCTATACGATATTTTGTCACTTACAAAATCTCAATATTTTTTTTTTTCAACTTGGATAAAACTACAAAAAAAACAACTAAGTTATGTGATTGGTTTTAAAGCATAACAAAAAATAGGAAATTGTATTGCTATATTTCATTTTGTCACCTACAAAATCACATCACATTTTTCTTTTAATTTAATTTTGATAACACAATAAAAAATTCTAGTTGACATGAAATTTCCCGACAGTGTAGGACGGAGCCACACCTTAGGGCAAGGCTAAAAGTACCTAGTAGGCTTCAAAAATTTGCTTAAAGTTACTGCTCCTCATTATAAAGTACCCACCAGAGCAACTGTGACACGGTGGCTTGATGACAAGTATGACGCTTTGGCAACATTAATAAAATCAAAACTCTCAAATGTTGAACACCTCACATTAGCAAGTGATATATGGTCAGACATGCAGATGCCCAGCTTTTTGGGCGTCACAGAGCATTTTGGTCTAGACACGGTGTTCGGATCAATGACATTAGGAGTTTATCAACTCAATGAAAGTCATTCATCGGAATATATAGCAGACATGCTACTTAAGACCTGCAACGATTGGGGATTTGATACGGAAAAAGTCTCTGCGGTCGTTACTGATAACGCCCTGAATATGGTAAAAGCTGTAGAATTAGGATTTGGAAAGAAGCACATCCCTTGTTTCGCTCACACACTTAATTTAGTTGCTCAAAATACCTTTAGAAAATATATTGTGAATAATAAAGACCATTGTTACTTTCTTTAAACACAGTTGTTTGTCAAGAGACGATTTGAGAAAGTCAGTAAGTGCTGAAATAAAGTTAATACAAGGCCTGCCAACACGCTGGAATAGCACATATTATATGATTCAAAGATTTTTGGAGCTTAAAAATGTTGTGAGTAATATATTGATTTGCCATAAAACAGCACCTCCAATGCTGAATGGTTTGGAATTAAATATCGCGTCATTTCTTCTTAACATACCTGCAGCAGCAACTAAAGAAATATCTGGTGATAAATATTGTACCAGCAGTAAAGTGATCCCTTTAGTGGACTGCTTTAATAACTGAAATCAGTTGAGACTGATGAACCTTTAGTGATGGAAGTACATAAGCTTATCCTAAAAGAAATCAACAAACGGATGGGTGCAATCGAACAAATTTCGTCTTTATCTATCGCGACCTTAGTGGACCCACGGTTCAAAAAACTACATTTTGAAGACCCGATGGATTGTGTAAATGCTATTCAAAAGATCAAAGATATGATGAAGAGGGAGCTGGAAGAAATGCGAACAGAATCTGATTCAGATAGTTCAGACAAAACATCGGAAGATTTTAGTCTTTGGACCGATCATCACAAACTAGTTCAAAGAAACTGGAAATTAAACAAGACCAAAGAAAGTGTTTCCGACGAGCTGTCTGTCTACTTGAGAACTCCGGTTGGCCGGCTTAGTGAAAATCCGTTATAAGTATGGTCCGATTATAAACAACAGTTTCAAAAATTGTACAATATAGCTTATAAATATTTAACTTTGCTAGCCAGCTCAGTGCCATCAGAAAGATTTTTTTAAAAAAACTGCACAAGTTTTAAATCAACAACGAAACAGAACTCAAGGAAAGCGGGTTAGTAAAATTTTTAGAGAGAAAATATTGGGATTTATAAATTCCAATTAGATTAGAATCCCAACACTGCCTCTCTTTCAGCGTTCCTCGCTTTACTTTTATTCTATCTTTCTATTCGAATTTCTAATTTATAAATCCCAGTAATTTCAAATTGCCTTTGTAAAAGACTAATTAAAAATATAATTCAAATAAATACACAGACGGAAAAAAAAATCCCAACACCAAGAAAGACTTGTGTTAGATAAACGAAATTTGGTAGGCGTGTTTATACATCTGAAAGATAACATCGATTCAAATTTCGCGCTTCGCGCATAAGTGTGGCGCTAGTAGCGCTACTCAGAGCTTGCAAATCAGGTTTGCTTTAAATACGCGCTGTAAAGTTTGTGAACGTTATTTACCGCTGAGATTTGACATAGTGAGTTGATGTTAGCCAAGAATGCCTTTAAGAAGACGAAGAAGCCATTATCAACAGCTCACCGAGTTTGAACGAGGTCGTGTAATAGGGCTACGAGAAGGTGGATTTTCTTTTCGCGATATTGCAGAAAGACTTGGCCGGAATGTATCCACTGTGCATGATTGTTGGGTGCAGTGGTCAAGGGATGGTACTGCCTCAAGAAGACCGGGTTCCGGGAGGCCACGTGGCACTACTGAGAGGGAAGACCGCCGTATTCGGCGTACAGCTGTGGCGCATCGTACTGCGTCTGCGGCAGAAATTCGAGCTGCAGTTGGTACCACAGTGACACAACGAACTGTTAGAAATCGGTTACTTCAAGGACAGCTCCGAGCCAGGCGCCCTGTAGCGTGCATTCCACTGACTACAAGCCATCGCCGTTTGCGACTCCAGTGGTGTCAAGCCAGAGCTCATTGGAGGACGGAGTGGAGATCTGTTGTGTTTTCTGATGAAAGCAGGTTCTGCCTTGGTGCCAGTGATGGCCGAGTGTTGGTCAGAAGGAGGCCAGGGGAACGCCTGCAACCAAACTGTCTGCGGCCTAGACACACTGGACCTACACCTGGAGTCATGGACTGGGGAGCAATTTCCTATGACAGCAGGAGCACTCTTGTGGTTATACCAAACACACTGACTGCAAATTTGTACGTCAGTCTGGTAATTCAACCTGTAGTGCTGCCATTCATGAACAGCATTCAAGGGGGAGTTTTTCAACAGGATAACGCTCGCCCTCATACCGCTGTTGTCTCGCAACGTGCTCTACAGAGTGTCGACATGTTACCTTGGCCTGCGAGATCACCAGATCTGTCTCCAATTGAACACGTATGGGATATCATTGGACGACAACTCCAGCATCATCCACAGCCAGCACTGACCGTCCCAGTATTGACAGCACAAGTACAACAAGCATGAAACTCCATACCACAAAGTGACATTCGAAACCTGTATGACACAATGCATTCACGTTTGCAGGCTTGCATTCAAAATTCTGGAGGTTACACCGGCTATTAATTTAACAGTATTTCACATTTGAAATGCATTTTCTTGAGCTTAAATTAACCTGTGATCTTGAAAATTTAATCAATTAAACATGTTAACTTGACAAATGCATTGTCCAAATTTCATTACTCTACAATAATTTTTTCTTGGTGTTGGGATTTTTTTTTCCGTCTGTGTACTTCATTTTGCTAGTTTCCTAATCTTTGTCTCATTTTTAAGCTTTCCTAACCTTTATTAACCGATATATCGATGTTTTTATTCGATGCATCGAAAACATCGATGTTTTTATTCGATGCATCGTGAAACATCGATGCAACGTTTCGATGCATCACATCGAAAAAAACATCGATGTATTTTCTGGATCAGCATCCCTAGTCTTCTTCTTTAATAGTTTGTCAGTACTAGGTATTACACATCCTGATAGCGCTGTTACGTCATGCAGTCGAATTTATCTATTCAGAATGCTAAAACGTATAAGTAGAAATCAGTATACCAACCAACTGCGAGAATTAATCTCATGTTGACCACAAAACAAGACTTTATTATCATATGACGTCTCTTCCGTGGGGGTGGACAAATTCTATCATAAACTATGACCCTGTTGTATTCTCTTTCCCTGATATTTGTGATAAATTGTATTTACTTAGTAAAGGCCTAGATTCGGTCGCCAGTATCCTTGTGATATTTATTAGGAAACGTCCTACACTAAAAACAATCCTAATGGAAAAAGTCTATGGTAGTGAAACAATACAACACATGTCAGTTGTTACCGAGTTTATTTTATAAAAATATTGACGGTGTTGCTGGTATCAGGAAAATTCATTCATTCCGTTCCACGTGAAGGCTGCTGGTTATCGCAACAAGACAAAATTCACAATCACGCAATTTCAGTCATACTGAAATTCATGAAGTCCCAAATATTCATGGAACATTTTAATCTTGTTAAATGAAGCGATGGAAATAAGCTGAATATTCACTTCCCCGAAGAATTTGAAATGTGCAGATCGATCAGATGTTGTACATTATGGTACCCGTATCCCTAAGGGTACGTGAGGTTGCTTGAAGAGGTACCCGCGGTTGTCTCTTAGCTAAAGTAATCAGTAAAACAGTTTTAAGAAAATAGGCAAACATTACTATCGCCAAAATAGGGGTGTCCAGGAATTAAAGGATAATCCTGCAACCAAAGATGGGTCACATCATTTCATACTATACGACAAATTTTATTTTAGAAAAAAAGTCACCATTTTCGAGATATTGATTTCTTAAACAATTTTTCGAAACATGTGACTTTTTTGAGTTTGTTCCATGCTATTTATACAATAAAAGACTTTTTGAACACTTTTCTTTAAATTTGTTCAAAGATATTTGAGTCTTCTAAAACAACGTTCCATTTAAAAAAAAAAAAAAAAAAAAAAAAAAAAAAAAAAAAAAAAAAAAAAAAAAGAGGTTCAAAATTTACAATTTTTTTAAAATGGTATAATTATTTTATAATACTTTTAAAACGATTGTTTTATGGTAGTTTAATCTGCTAAAGAAACCATTGTGCATTTTAAACGTGTACTAAAAAAATAATGACAATGATTTAAAAAAAGCTTTTGCTACGGTGTATATACAAATAATAGGATAAATGCGAGTAATATTTTTTATTTCTTTAATTATAAAAATTGTTCTCAATGCCCGCCTTTTCCTCTTATGCACGCCCTAAATCTTTTGATACATGATCTTTTTACGGGCATAACCTTTACGGTTAATGAGTTCCGCAGCGGTTTTTTTGTGTTTTTTTTTCTTTTTTTTCCACGCAGCTGTGTAATCGATGTTACCTCCGTAGTGTAAACTAAATCTTTTAGGCAGAATCCAATTAAAAATTTATTATTTTAATAAAGTTCAAAATACTACCCTCCGTGGGTTAGAACTACGATAAAAACATAATTTTAAATGGAATGTTAAACAATTACACCATTTTAAAATTGGCAGTAACGATGCAATTTTTTAATGTAATTTGCACGATCCGCCTAGTACATTTTTTTACACCAAAGATAGTCTAAGTCAGCCGTTTGAATAAATTTTATACACTTTCACATAAGATTTTTAAAAGTTTTTTTAACGTATTAAGAAAGAAAGAACGTTGTTTTAGACGACGCAAACACCCTTGAGTAAATAAAAAAAAATAAAAAACAGGGTTCAAAAAGTCTTCACCTATCTACGGTTGCAGGATTATCTTTTCATTCCTGGACACACTGTGTATTTTAAGACAGTGAAACTGTGTGTATGTGTGTGTGTGTGTGTGTGAGAGAGAGAGAACACGAGATTCTGTTATTACATACTGGTACACCTAGGCTGTCCAGGATAAGAGTTGCTTCGACAAGGTTTGAGTTGGGACAGGAAACAGATTTGTTCCTGGTTGAGTAAAGGAATCATGAGTGCAATAAGTTGCCGACTGACCCTTTACTTATGCAAAAATTGGCTTACTTGCCAGATATTTTCACCAGATTGAATAGCATGATTTGGGACTTGTGGGTACAACCACATCTGAATGCAGGAGAAAGTAACTATAGTATTTTATTTTATTTTTTTAAATGTCTCTCTGGACTTTTTCATTGAAAAATGGAAATATAACCAGTTTCAGAATCTGAATCTTTTGCTGGAAGACACTTCTTCGACTTTGAATGAAGATATAAAATCAATCATTAAATGCCACCTACAAAATTTTTCGACTTAGCTGCGTAGATATTTTCCAGAAATATCGTTGCAATAGAATTGGATAAACAATCTTTTCACAAACTATCCACTGACTAAGAAGAACTAATAGATATTTCGGGCAACAACAAAGAGCTTATCAGTAATTTTTTGGAAGGAACTAGAAGTCCATTATCACCTTAGTAAAGTAGTAATAACATTTTTACTACCATTATGCACGACGCACCTTTGCCAGAGCGGATTTTCGGCAATGAAGAAAATGGAAACCAAATATTTCCACCTTCTTCAACTCGAAGGTGATTTAAAGTTGAAGATCAGTAAACAGCAAATCAAATTTCTCAGATTTGTGCAAAGGGAAAAGTACACTTTTCTCCCATTAAACTTTAATAAACGTTTGATTTTTCTTCTTCTTTCCGATAAGGCCTTCTGGGACCACGTCACAATTTCAATTGTTCATCCTTTGTTGTACTGTTTTATTCCCATTGATCCAATACTCGTTCATCATTTCAATATATATCTTCCTTCTCTCCTCAGGTCACATAATTCTTTCCTCTTATCCCAAGGAATCATTCAAATATTTCTAAAGGGCAAAAGTATTCGTGTACAAGAAAGGGGGATAATAGGTGTATAGGGAAATAGACCTCAAAGCGTTTAGTTCTTCACATTTATATTAAAACTGAAAATACTGCATCGTATGGATCCATAAAGGCGATTTTATATTTTACTGCTAACAAAATTTGAATTTAATAAATTGAACACATAAACGTTTTCCTTCAACTATAACAAAATTTATCCCAACATATCACAGCAAGCGCTGAAATAATACTCAAGTTTTTGAAGGACGTATTCATGGGAAAGACAGTTTTCAGCTCTTCTTTTAGCAATAGTAAAATATGCAATTAAACTCCGTGTTGCAAATTTTGTGTTTTTCAATTTCTTCTATCCAACCAAAAATAAGAAATTTTCTAAAAAGAAATGTAAATTCACCATTTCCACTCATTGATTTTTTGTTACTTCCTTTCAGTAAATTATAGTTCGATTTTTTTTTGTTGATTTTTTACGTTTTCGGGAAAATTTCAAACTTATAATTCTAAAAACAAAAATAAATATGTAAAATTTCATACTTTCTTTTTTTGTCTTTACACTTAATGGCAGTTACACATGGACTTTAGGAATGCCATTAAGAAAGAAAATCGAAGCATTTGAAATGTGGTGCTACAGAAGGATGTTGAAAATTAAATGGACGAAATACGAAACGAATGAGTTTTTGAAATGATGGGTGAGAAAAGAAGATTGTGGAAGAGTCTTACATAAAGAAGAGACAGGTTGGTAGGTCATATTTTGAGACATACTGGGTTCGTTAATTTGTTAGTGGAGGGTACAGTCGAAGGTAAGAACTGTAGAGGAAGACAGAGATTAGAATATATGAAGCAGATAATTGAGGAAGTGGGTAGTAAGGGGTATGTAGAGATGAAGAGGTTAGCACAAGATAGGAAGGGATGGATGATTGTATCAAACCAGTAGAAAAACTAATTAAAATGACAATAATAATAACAAATACTCAAACTAAAACTTATACTCAGACATCAAAGAATTTGTAGCAACCGTTTAGAGTGCACATTTGTTGATTTTAAAAAAGCATATAACTCAGTTGATCTAGAGTCATTATTCCAAATATTGAAAGAACAAGGCTTAGACCCCAACACTCTTGCTTTAATACAACAAACACTAACAGATACAAAGTCCAAAATAGTATTTTTAGGGGAGATATCAGAACCCTTCATTATTAAAACAGGCGTAAGACAAGGAGACGGACTTTCTCCGTTACTGTTCAACTGCGTCCTTGAAAAAGTGTTACAGGAATGGCGGAAACAAAAATCAATCCTTGGAATTGACCAGCCAATTATATTAGGCAGAGGAAAATTAAAGATAGATTGCCTAGCATTTGCAGACGACTTAGCAATCTTAACCCGTGATATTGCAATAGCCCAAAAACAGATCGAACTCTTGAAAGAAGTAGCGGAGAAAGTGGGTCTACAGATTTAATTCGAGAAAACAGAATTTATGACCTGCAATAAAGAAACACCAAAATACATGGAGACAAAATATGGAAAAATCAAACGAGTCTCATACTTCAAGTATCTCGGTGAAACAATCCAAGAGAATGGAACTGAAGCAAAAGCTAATGAAATTAGATGCCAAAAGATGGAAACAGCTTATCGCCTAACACAAAACGTCTACAACAAAAAATGCATCTCCAAGCACACAAAACTGAGACACTACAATACAGTTATTAAACCAGAATGTCTTTATGGATCAGAAACACTTATTTTGAACAGAAAAAAAGATATAGAAAACAGAAAAAAGAACGCAAAATTATGAGGAAAATTTTTGGCCGAAGACTCATAGGAGACCAGTACAGACTCAAAAGTAATCAGGAAATTTTACAATATGGAGACATTCACAGTGATATTAGAAAACGCCGACTAAAATTTTATGGACACTTCAAAAAGAATGAACCCTAACAGACTGACAAGACAAATAGTTGAATTCTATGAAAACCGAAGTAAATTAATGTCGGATACAATGAAATGGGTTGAAGAAATCAAGAAAGACCTCAAATTAGCAGGAATTGTTCCAGAAGATATTGAAAACAGAGACATATTTAAATCCAAAATTCACAAGTGGCAAGTTGACTGGGAGGAAAGATTAAAGAAAAGACCAGGAACAACATGGTCAGATGAGAGAAAAGAAGCCCACAGCAAGCGTATGAAGGAATATGGGCACAAAGGAAAGCGAACAAACGCTTCTGGGTACTTTGCGTAATCCTAATGGGCTTATCCGCAAATAATAATAATAATAATAATTGTGGCTGGGAAAAGGATGGTTTGGAATTGTATAGGAGTTTTTCTTCTTACGTAACAGTGACAGAGGAAGAAATACTTTGGGAACCATTTGCATAAAGGTTTAGAGCTAGCAATAATAATAACCTGAAATTTAATACTGTTAATTTTTAATAAAATTCTCTTTTGCTTATTGGAAACGCATTTTAGCTCATCATTTTTTGTGTTTAAATAATCGCCCCCGTGGGTACTTTGCTACGTACCCATTCTTTCCCCTTTCTTGTACCCTATTACTTTTAATAGTACAAATTTTAATTTTAGGGTCTCTCAGCGTTTGTGGTAAATTATTCATCATTTCCCTTGGTAATGTATTCCAATCTCTCAGTCCCTTACCTACAAAAAAAAGTTATCGCATTCCGTTATGCCTTAAATCGATTATTGATGGTCGTCTTTCTCCATACACCTCAGTTAATTCTTCTACCAATATCATATCATGTGTGATCACTAGTATAAACGTAGCAGCTTGATAGCTCAGTTGTTAACGCGTCTGACTGGAGATCGAAAAGTCCCCGGTTCGAATCCCTGTCTCGGCGGGGATTTTCAAAAGGCGCTTAACCCGACCTACACCTCTGCCACAGCTTACTGTGTAAAGTGAAGTACACCAGAACGCTTCCGTGGTTCGGATTCCACGTTAAACTGTAGGTCCCCTGTACCCGGCAGGATTGTCGGGTTAGATTAGGGCGGAATGCGCAGCTAATAGAAACTCTGCCTCCAGGCCATTACGACCACACGGAATTATTATTATTACCAGTATAAACAATGTAAACTCCCAGAACTCTCTATCCCCTTCTCCTGTCTTCACAACGAATACCAATGCAGTTCCTTTACCATATCAGTTATTGATTTTGTTCTGCAGTAATTTCCACAGGTAAATCTAGCTGCCCTTTTTTGCTCCCTGTAAAACTCCTTCATTTGATACACGGAATGAGGGTCCCACACTTTACCGCCATATTCATTTGGGGAACTGCACCACTTTCGGTACCTGCCAGAAACTGGTACTAACCTGATGAAATTTACATCAGTCGCTTCGTCAACATGTCCTCTTCACGTTTTGCGATCATACATTGCGCGAAAAGTCGCTAGAAATTTAATTTAAAATGCCGAAATATGAAAGGCTGAGCAACTGCTAAATGCTTTCAGCACTGCTAAAATAACATAAAAAATATCGGTACAGGGATCATTTCAACCTAAACAGTTTAGTTTTGTCATAGAAATCGTGGTTAGGTTGAAATACGGCCTGGACCAAGTGATAAAAAATTACGAAATTTTGGCTATACGACATACAACAGGCAATGGCGTATTTGTTTACAATGGAAGCAATCGATTATCTCTGGTTGCTTGTTGCTATGTAAGATGGCGGTCATCACCGTATTACAACTCGGATCAATATTGCGTGTTTGTCAATTTTGTGCGATTTTTTTACAAAGGAGTAGAGCTGAAAAGGCATGAAAACATTTCAACAAAGGATTAAATCAACATTTTAAGAGACTGTAACTGATTTTTTTTTCAACGTTGGCGGCATGTAACGGCTGTTCGTCATGTCATATTTCGGCATTTTAAATTAAATTCTTGGCAACTTTTCCGCAATGTATGATCGCAAAACGTGAAGAGGACATGTTGACGAAGCGACTGATGTAAATTTCAACAGGTTAGTACCAGTTTCTGGCAGGTACCGAAAGTGGTGCAGTTCCCTTCATTTGGTTTGTTATGGTGGCTATGTTAGGTGGTGCTGCACTGAGCTATAGGTGTTAGTTGTCAGCGTGTAAATGATAGTTACTGTGAGCTAAGGTATTAGCCACACCATTTCTTCTATCAACTCCTTACTTGGGTCATGTTGTAGGCAGATACCTTGGGGGATATCTACTCCTCCATGGGAACGTCTTGGAAATATCTACAGGTGTAGTTTCCCCTTGCTTCCCCACTTAGACAATTTCCGTACGTGTTATTGAAGTATCGATGACACTGTGTAGTGCGATTTTTGTGCTGTGGATGAGGGTTGAAGAAAGGAGACGTTGAAACCCGATGCCGGCTTATTCAGGCCTACTCTTCCGGAATAAACCTTGGAGACCATCCCCACCCGACGGACGAATCACCATCAACAGTGTGGTAAGCCCTCACTACACACGCACTGCGGAGATGTTTGGTATACCTGTATAACCCAGAAGTTTGGCGCACAATCTCGAGATTAGAAATTGTGCACCACCACCTCTGCTCCCGTCAAGACTAGAACCAGCTAACCCCATATTTGGCGCCGGACACCATCACAGTGTCGCACCCAACTGAGACAACGGAGTGGGCCCTATTAGTTTATATATAAAAGAAATAGAAGAGGTCCCAGAACTGAGCCGTGCGGTGCTCTTACTTAATGGGGATTTCCCGCTCTCTGGCAAAACAAGTTCCGCAGTCCACCTGTCGGAGGTTGTTGCCATGGAGGCAGTATCTACTGGCAACAGCAGCTCTTCTGCTTTATACTCTGACAGAGGTAGGAAGGCTTCTTGCGTCATCAGAGGGGTGGGAGGTGAATGTGACGTATTTGCGGGGGTGGAAGCGGCGGCGGTCGTTTGTTGACCCCGTCTCTCCACCCTAATTAGTTTCAGCGATTCCAGCTAGTTAACTCTTCACGTCCGTTGACAGAGACGTAAGTATTATTAGCACGTTGTCTATTGGTGATCGTACAACTCATTAGCAGTCAATTACTTAAAAACCGGTTAGCATGATAATTTTACACAGCAATTTTTGAATGCATGCTATCCTATGTTAGTAACTACTTATGAGTGAATTTTGTAAACAGTGTAATTACTTCATTTGTCAAAAGTTTCAACAGAAAGAAAATCCATATATCATTTTAGTAATTGTGGACAACTTTGTCACCTTCCCCTTCCATACACCATATATACTATTTTATCAGTCATTAGTTACCAAATTCCAAGAGGAAAATTCTTCCACAGAGTAAAATGGGTTCTGATGCAGAAACTCTTTCAGTTTGGACTTAAAGTAGTTGGGTTTTCGTAGATAACATTTAATTTCTGTTGGTAATACATTGAATAAGGAAGCTCCAGTAAATTTTATCCCTTTCTGTACAATTGACAGTGATTTGTAATCCTTGTGAATATTATATATATTCCCAGTATTATGGCTATGTATGTCAACATTAAAATTGAAGTGTTCAGGATTTTCCACTACAAATGATAGTACGGAGTATACATACTGTGCTGGAATTGTTAGTACACCTAGGATTTTAAATAGATTTCTGCACTACGTTCGTGGGCTTGCTCCACAAATAGTTCTTACAGCACGCTTTTGCAATTTAAATACTCTTTGTGCTTGTGACGAGTTCCCCCAGAATGAGATGCCATAAGTGAGCAGGGAGTGAAAATATGCAAAATGTACTAACTTTCTGGTTTCTATTACCTATTCTAGATATTACCCTCAGTGAAACTATTGCAGAATTCAGTTTTTTAAGAAGCGTGGGTGACATATGAACCTACTGATGGAATGCGTGTGCTGACCTGTCCACATCTGCATATCGGATACCGGCTGTCAATACGAATCGCCTGATGGATGACGTCATTGGAGTTTAGACGCATGTTACAGGGTCGATAATTTGAGCTAATTAGGAACGAAGATGGTTAGGGTTTTCGGTTTGGTTGGGTACAATATATTCCACACTATAGTTTTAATAGTTTGAACAGAGAAGAAGGTGCAAATACGGCCTACCATTTTTGCTTTGGTCCTTGTGATTTTCCTGGTAACTCAATGTGGATAATTTTGATGTCACTTCCTTCTATAAACAACCATGAAAGTGATATGAGGATATGAGAGTTCAAAACGTCAATAACAAGTTTTAATTTTCCAAGAGCAGAGGATTAAAAAAAATCTAAGATGTCTGCTTTTTAAGAGCTGGTCCAAATACGTACTACTTGTATAAAAAGGGAAATTTCTTTCCTAATGAATTAAAAAATACCAAATCTTGTTCGAAAATTTTATTTACTTGACGTTTAACAATCTCCTATTTTTTTTCTGGGGATCTTGATTATACTTTCATAAACTTTTGACAATTGTTCAAGCTGTACGCTTCACACTTTTCTTCAATCATTCGCTGTAAGAAGATCCAGTTACGATGCAAGTCTTGGTGCACTTGCGTCCACATTTGATTTTTCTTTGCAGTGATGGGAATGGAAGGCACATATGGACTAACCTTTTTGGACGTTACAGCTTGAGCAGCTTGTCGTTGATGCAGGGTGCTGAAAGCTTTGGGTTTTCAAGTCAAGGGCTAGCCCGTTATTGGACCACCAATGGTAGCTCCGTTTTTAGACCATGCATTACCTCAAGTTGATGGTCTCGGCAGCCATTACAAAACAAACAAATCGAACAGGACAGAAGTCCTGCATGAAGCTCAGGACATCTAACTTGAAGATGAGGTGGAAGCCATTTACTTTACTGGGTAAGTAAGAAAGAGAGAAATTAATGTTGACATACCTGGAAAAGATTCGAGTTTTTAAAAAGCAAGTTTTCCGATAAAACAATTAGCGCCAACGCACGTGTATCACAGTCCAGGTTCATTTATTCACTACTCTTCTAGTACCACCTTCTGTTCCTTTTGGAGCCATTCCCGTTCCTGAGCACAACCCCCTTCCCCAACTTTCAGCAAGTAGCCCGTATTTAGACCATAGACCGTCTTTGGACATTCTTCTCTAATACTGTATTTTTTTTTTTTGCCTTCACTATTGCATTAGATACTTCAGAACTCTACATAACCTTAAGAGAATAAATGTCCACATCCTGACGCCGGATTAGCTGGTTCGATTACTAATGGTGGACTTGGCCGGCGGGGTAGCAGAGGTGGTTGTGCACTGTTCCTAATCACATTACTGTCTTGAGTTAAAATCTTGCAACGATATATCGGTCAACCGATAATATCGAAGAAAAACTACCGATATTCATATATCGATATTTTTACATGGAGGATACGATAATATCAAAACGATCCCAGTGAAAATTATGAAGCTGCATACCCCTTCTAAAAAAATCATGTAAATAAATGTGTGACAGGGCTCGACATATATCGATAATGTTGAAAGGTGTCTCTTTTTCAATACTCTACCTCATCTACATGTACATCTACATCCATACTCTGCAAGTCACAGACATTGTGGGTGGCAGAGGGTGCTAAGCACCAATCCTAAACCCACGCATTCCAATCCCGAATAGCGCGAGGAAAAAAGTAATACATAAAAGCATCCGTACGGCATCTTATTTCTCTAAACTTATTCCTCCGGTCATTACGACCTAAATAGGTTGGCGGAAGAAGTATTTCATTGCACTCGAAATTTAATTTTTTTCGCATATTCTCCAATAAATTCGAACGCAAGCTACGTCGTCTGTCTTCCAAACTATCCCAGCCCAATCTATGTATCAATTCTGTGACGCTTTCATAAGGGCCGTAGCAACCAGTCACGAATCGAGCGGCTCTCCTCTGCACCCTCTCGACTGAGTCAATCAGAACCTTTCGATACGGACTCCAAACTCCACAACAGTAATCCAGATGCGGATGCACTAGTGTTCTACACGCTATCTCCTTTGTATGAGCATTAAAATTCCTCAAAATACGACCTATGAATCGCAATTTAGAATTCGCCTTGCCTACGACGGAAGTTATGTGCACCTCACGTAAAACATTCGTTTGGCTTGTATTTTCTTTCGATGTGCATATAACCGTGTCACATCTAGGGTTGTTAGTCCTTGAGGGGACGTACAGTGCAACGTGGAATCCGAACCACGGAAGCGCTCTGGCGTTCTTCACACTACATAGCAAAGCTGTGGCAGAACTGAAGGTCTGGCTTATGAAAATATCCGCCAAGACAGGGATTCGAACCGGGTATCTTTCGATCTACAATAAGACGCCTTAACCAATGAGCCACTTTATTACTTTATTTTGCTTTACCTACTTATTTCTAATTTAACATATACAAATATCGAAAATGTATAATAAATGCAATTATCGAAAATATCGATGTTATTGGCTTGAAGCAGTCGACATTATCGATCTATTTTATTTTATTTTATTTTTCATCAGTCTTTCGACTGGTTTGATGCAATCCTCCATCCCCTCCTATCTTGTGCTAAACTCTTAATCTCTCCATGCCTCTTATAACCCACGTCCTCAATTATCTGCTTCATATATTCTAATCTCTGTCTTCCTCTATAGTTCTTACCTTCGACTGTTCCCTCCACTAACAAATTAAAAATGTCTCAAAATACTACGTACCAGCCTTTATCAGCTTTTTACACAAACTTCTTTCCTCACCAATCATTTCCAAAACTCGTTCATTTCGTACTTTGTCTGTCCACTTAATTATCAGCATTCTTTTGTAGCACCACATTTCAAATGCTTCAATTTTCTTTCTTTCCGGTATTCATAAAGTCCATGCTTCGCTACCATAAAGTGCTGTGGTCCACCAACAGAAATTTAAAAAATTCTTTCTAAGTCCAAGATCAGTATTTGAAACTTACAGATTTATCTTTTTCATGAATTTTCTTTTCGCCAGTTCTATTCTGCTTTTAACGTCGTTCCTGCTTCGGCCATCGGTTGTAATTTTGCTTCCCAAGTGGTAGAATTTTTTTATTTTATTATTATCTTTCATTCCACTGGCTGAGGGCCAGGGGCGGGCCAGGGGTGGGCCACTGTAGAGCGTGAGCTCTTTTTGGCCTCTGGGTTCTAACATATATTTTGTTTTCTAATATTTATTTTGCATCATTTTACATACATTTCCTTATGTTATAATTACAGTTTCTTATTTCTACGTACTGTGCTAGATATCTACTTGTTTCTATGTCTACCTATTTACATTGATACATATTTACATCTTTCCATTTGGATTGCTAATATTTAGTATTTGCATCTAACTATTTCCTATTTACTTAATATCTATTTCACATACTTCTCCTATTGCATCCGATCCAATTTTTCTATTTAATCTTCTGTCATTCGTATAATTTCTGCTATATTTCATAACTTTTGTCTTGCTTTGATTTATATTCAGTCCAAAATCTTCCTTCAGTATTTTGTTCATGCCATTCAATAACTTCTCAATATCCTCAGCCTGTTCGATACATTTATCGATTTTTAAATAATCAATTTGCATCCCTCTCTATATTCGGTTGTCGGTCACTGCAGCCCAACATACGCAATTTAAATGTCTGCATCCCATTCTGCTTACGAGTGCGATGGCCTTTCATAGATGGATCGTCTGTATGCTGAAAACTACTGCCCGGAGAGTGCCTGGCGACTGTTTACAGAGCCAAACAAGTGGACGGTCTTTGATGTGGTGACAGCTCCGGGACAAGCTGGAAGCCGATAACACTTGTGTCGACGGCCAGCGACGTCAAGGTCTCCAGGACTCTATGTAAACAGGAGGTTGAGTCAGGACGCTGCATCTTCCAAACACAGAACGGCATACTGGTCAGGAACAGGGTTTCTCAAACTCATAGCTCCGCACAAACCTATAAAATTTCCCAGGCAACGACGAATCCTTGTAATATCATAAAGCCATGTAACATCATAAAGATGCTTTTTCACGTATTCATTAATTACTTAATGCACAAACATTTGTGAAGATTGCAAGTCCTGTCACGGTCGCCATGTAAGTAATAAAGCCATGTAACATCATAAAGAAGGATCTTTACTCGTATTTTCTAATTAGTTATTACACGCACACTTGTGAAGACTTCAAGTTCGGATCCGTTCGCCACCAACAGAATGTTGGAAAAATTTTGAAATGTTTAAGTTTTCAAATAAGACGTCAAAAGCTGCTGCAAGGCAACAATGACATTTTTTTCTGTTTGCACCGCCTACTTTCAATGTTCTGAACTATTTAATCAACATGGCACCGCACCAAAACATTACCTCACTCTATCCCGCAATAATTAATACATACTTCGCGTTTTTGTCAGGGCCGCGCATAACACAACTTGTCTCCCGGCAATCGCGTCCGCTACTCCCCTATTCCCTCTCATTGGTCGAAGTTGGTCACGTGACTATGCAGGCATTATGACCCCATATACTTAAACCCTCCTTTTTTAATAAAAAAATAAATAAATAAATGGATTTTTATTTCACAAAAGTAATACAGTCACAAAGAGCACAATGTTATTCATAAATGTGATTGATGAGTTTGTTTCTTGAAGCAGGTTGATTCAGTTTTAAGAGCATTTTGCTCATGTTCAGTCTCAATTCACCGTTGTGCGTGTTGTAAACTCGAGACAGCCAACCAGCCGCCATAACTTAAATCTTGTCGCGACCCCCCTACTATCAACTCGAAAACCTCTAGAGGTTGGGATACCCCACTTTGAGAAACTCTGCTCTAGATCGAAAACAAACCGCAGTCAAACAGGTCGTGAGAATCCGCGCCATAGCCATCTCGCCTTCCCAGACGCCAGATTAAAAGTCTCAAACACTGAAGAAATATAAGATTTTGAATGGTGGATGCAAACAAACGGTCTTGAAAAAAAAAAAAAAAAAAAAAAAAAAAAAGTTTGCAGAAAGGCGCAGTTTGGGTCCGTTCCGTAGATTTTTCGTGTACGTGATAAAATCATAACAAGCGTTTTGTATTAATATGTTATTTATTTATCAATTTCTTTAATACAGTGGAAATCAGAGGTCTGTGATAGCTTTTTTTAAATTTTTTTTCATCTGCTTAACGTCTCTATAACAGCGAGGTCTTTAGAGACGGGAAAGGATGGGGGGGGGGGGCTAGGAATGGGAAGGAATTCGGCAATGGCCATTTGAAGGAAGCATCCCGGCATTTGCGTGCAGTGATTTGGGAAACCATGGAAAACCCAAATCTGGATGCCCGGACGGGGATTCGAACCTGTGTTAGCTGAAGTAAAACAGTTCACATCATTTTATTTTATTTTAGGCGCTATCGTAGGTCGCGCATTTGTTCGGCCCTGGACTTTTTACGTTTCTTGAGTTTCTTTTGACGCGAGTTGCTTCTGAGAGCATATTTATTACTCAAATATGACGACATCTTGATTTCTTTTTTTGTTTTTTTGAAATGTTCAATTTAATATAGATTTTTACTTGTATTCCGACGAATATGTTTATCATCTCAAGTTGTTTCCAACTAATGTTTCGCGAGCTATTTACAATGACTCTTGAATCAACGTTCTAACTGAATGGTTTTTCACGCTACACTAATTCTAAATTTTGCACAACGCTAATTCGAACGATCGAAAAAATGCACTCACATTAGTCCGATGACGTCACGGGCAAAACAAAAGCCCCGCGACGAACTCGTGCAGACACGCTCTACTCGTTGCGGGTTCAACCGTTACTAACGGAGTTTGTCATCAATCGACATGTCGCCAATTTTAAACCAAACGAACCAGTCGTACACTTGAGTTTTTCCCCATAGTGTCGTTTTCGTAAGCTGTTATCAACATTAAACCAGTTCCAGCAGAATTTTACTGAGTAGAAAACAAAATTTCACAGCTGTACGTTGTTCACTTCAACTTGCAATCGTGAGAAGCGAAACAGTAACAAATCAGCGCTAGAAAAAACAATCTCTGCAGATTAACAGAACAAGCCAGGTCGACGAAATGGGCAGCACTGTTCTGCCAATGAGTTGCGCTATCAATGCAGTGCTGCCAGCCTCTTGGCTTTGAATATCCGTAGATGGCAGTTAAAATTTCCGTAGATTGGATACAAAAATCCGGAGACTCGCTAATTGAAAGACTGAAACAATAATTATTCTTCACCAAGCAATTCTTTCCCCACCTTATATTCATAATTAACCTTTTGTTTTTTATCTGTGTATCTAATAAGCTGACTCTTCTTTGCGTTTATCTTCATCCCATGTTTACCAACCCAACTAGATATCCTGTCCAGATCACCCTGCAACTGTTTACAATCCTCTATCGTTTTGATCTTTTTATACAGCATTATGTCATCTGCAAACAATCTAATTTCAGATAGTAAACAATCAACACAATTATTCATTAGAATAATGAATGGCAATGGTCCCAATACACTACTCTGTGGCACACCCATTTTTACTTCCACTTCTTTTGATACTACATTTCCTACCCTAACTTTCTGTTTTCAACCTTTTAAAAATTCTTCCACCCAGCAAATCACTTTCTCATCCACTCCAATAGTTTTTACCTTATTTACTACCATTTTGTGGCTCACTCTGTCCAACGCCTTTGACAAATCTAGTGGTACACTATCAATTTGGCCTCCCTTGTCCATTTAATATGAAGTATCTTGCATATATCCCACCAACTGAGATTCGCATGAATATCCTTGCGTGAACCCATGCTGGCTGTTTGAACACCACTTACGTTCCTCATATATATTTGTGATGTGGTTGCATATCAATCTTTCCATTAATTTACCTACCACCTTTTGTCCCATATTCGTGTCGAACAGTTTACCCCACAATGAACTAGTGTGGTTTCCCGTTGCCTTCTCCGCTTTGACAGACTTCATTTCGTTCTAAGTGTTTCAGTGTCTAAAGCGTCTGACTGGAGACCGAAAGTCAACGGTTTGAATCCCAGTCTCGACTGCGATTTGCAGAGCTGCTTAACCCAATGTTAGGTAGTTAGTTGCATGAAATAACAAGTCCGACAAATCAGTTTTCGCTTACGATTATCTTACTTTCCGTGCGCTACACAGCAACGCATCAACTCGATCCAAAGATATTAAGTACAAACATAAACAAACTTTTCAGCGATCAAACTTGTAAACTTCCGAGAACAACTTACTGACAACTCTCATTGCTAGCCATCTCTGAGCGTTTAAATAGACAATTAGAAACATCTAGAATTCTTCAGAAAGTTTCGACCGACGTTTCTCCAATTCTAACAATGCAATCCATGCAAAAAAACGTCAGAATTAATACAAAATTATTCACGACTATAACGAAACACACGGAAATGAAAATTAAATATATTTAGAAGTATTTACGCAAAATACATAAACCGTCGCAAATTGTTCTCCAAACATAGTAGCTCACATCAACACTTAGAACTGCAAACTTTTAATCAATGTTTCCTGCATAATACTATCCTTGAACATATTAAATATTATTTACATAGTTTCTGTCCATAAAACAGTGTTCAATGACAAAAATTCTCAATTAATTACACGCAAAATATACAAAACCATAAATAACCAACTTCCAGCTTTCTACACACAATTCTTAAAATAATATTTCATGAAATCTATTGGGTCTAAGGGCTGTTATATCAATCTTCACCTCTGGCACATCTTGCTGTGTAATGTGAAGTACGCTAGAACACTTCCGTGGTTTCAATTCCTCGTAAAACTGTAGGTCCCCTGTACGCGGTAGGATTACCGATTAGTTTAGTAAGCCACGACAAGAGGCGAACTACGCGGCGAATCGAAAATCCTGTCGTCTGGCGGTCTAACAATCCTTCTGTATCTCCCAACCAGCAATGACTAAAGGTGCCAATTTCGCTCCCAATCTGCAGGGGCAATCAGCAGGACAATGATATCGGGCATCCCTCCAAACGTCACAGTTTCGCTCCCAATTTTAGTTTACATTTTAATCGCATGACTGCTAGTTGCAAGAGCTTAGCAATGGCTCCCACTATGTCAAAAGCAATAAAAAAGTAGACATCGTTTTAACTACAATTTGTACTGAGAGAAAAAGAAGATTTTGGGTGAAGACATGGATTTTATTAAGAAAAAAGTTATCTTACATGAACATTTCGAGAAGCCTAGAGCCAGAAGATTTAAAACATTTTCCGAGACTAGATTCTGAAAGTTTTGCAGACATACTCCTCTAGTGTATAAACATGCCTCGTATATAAGGAGTTATATACGAGGCATGTTTTTTAAGTAAGTACCGTTTTGAAATTAAAAAAAGACGTGCAAATATATCTCAACAATTTTATTTTTACATGAAAGCCTGTACCTTACTCTACTTTTCTACATAATTCCCTTCAATATTAAGGCACTTGTCATAACGTAGTACCAGTTTTTGAAAACCCTCCTCATAGAAGTCTGCCGCCTGACTTGTTAACCACTGCATCACAACTGTTTTGAGTTCGTTATCGTCTTCAAGTCACTGACCACCCAGGTGTTTCTTCAAGTGCAGGATCAGATGGTAGTCACTGGGCGCCAGATCAGGGCTGTACGGAGGATGATCTAGAGTTTCCCATCGAAAAGATGTGATGAGATCTTTGGTCTGATTAGCCACATGTGGACGGGCATTGTCATGCAGCAAAACGATGCCCTTGCTCAACTTGCCACGTCTTTTGTTCTGGATTGAACGGCGCAGATTGTTCAATGTCTCACAATAAGCTGCTGCATTGATTGTCTCATTACTAGGCAGAAATTCCACAAGCAATACTCTTTTCTGTCCCAAAAAACTGTGCACGTGATTTTCCGGGCAGAAATCGTTTGCTTGAACTTCACTTTTTTGGCTGAATCTGAATGCCGCCATTACATGGACTGTTGCTTTGATTCAGGTGTGACGTAGGCCACTCATGTCTCATCGTCCGTAACAATTTGGTTTAAGAAATCATCACCATCGTTGTGGTACCGCTCAAGGAAAGTCAATGCACTGCCTAATCGTTTGGTTTTGTGCACATCCGTTAACATTTTCGGTACCCAACGTGAGCACAATTTTCGGTAATTCAAGTGTTCGGTCACAATGCATTAAAAAACACTACGAGAAACATTAGGAAAGTCATCACACAAGGACGAAATCGTAAAGCGTCTGTTTTCTCTCACCTCATTTTCCACTTTCTGCACCAAACTTTCATTAACGACCGAAGGACGCCCACTCCGTTGATCATCATGCACATTTGTGTGGCCATCTTTAAATGCTCTCACCCACTTCCTCACCATTCCATCACTCATAATGTTTTGTCCGTAAACTGCACAGATCTCACGATGAATATCGATCGGTTTTAGGCCTTTAGCACAAAGAAATCTTATAACAGCCCGTACTTCACAGTCGGCGGGACTCACGATTATCGGAGGCATCTTAAACACTCAGTGAACAACGTAAACAAGGAAGAATTAGACTGTAATGGCGTCAGTGCGTAGGTAAGAGATGCAGGTACCCAGTGCGCATGCGTGGAACGCCGACCGTAGCGCTGCAGCCACGGTGTGACAAAACGGTACTTACTTAAAAAATACGCCTCGTACATAAAAACGCTAATGTGGGTAAGTATAAACGCCAGAGAACGATTAGTCGTTACTTTACATTTTTTGGCAAGTAGACAAACCTATGTAGATATGAAATTTAGTTCGCCGATTTCACCACAAATTCTTTCTGGCATCATACCTGAAACATGTTGGACTATCCACAAAGGTCTAAAACACTAGATTAAGGAAGAAGAAAAGACTACAAGTGTTACTTCCTGGTCCAAAACCCTGTAAATTTCGAGCAAAACTTGAAATCCTTCTTCCGCATTTTGTGGTTTGTGTACTTTCTGTTGTATTTGTCACACAATTAGGGTAAATTGTTATAAGTTTCGAAAATATTAGTCCAGACCTGTTTCTCATTAGACATTTTTAACGACGCACACGACTAATGGCACGAAACGCACTCGCCCCCTGCTCCAAGCCGACTCAGCCGAAATTGTATCAATCGTTGCAATCGCGTTACGCACGTCTCAATTTGCTCCCTGTCTGCAGGGAAAATCTGTAAATTGTTTGTCAGGCACTGCCAATCTCACGATATCTGGAGTCGCAGACCCAATTTGCCTACTTACGTGGCACTCTGCAGGGCCTCTACCGGATTGCCCCTGCAGATTGGGATCGAAATTCGGTGGTCTGTAGCAGCCTATACGATGATTTTATTTAAGTGTGGGTAGTGTTGTAAAAAAAACGTTTTTTTTCTGACTTGGAAAAAAAAAATGGAAAATGAAAAAAACTGTTTTTTTCTGGGACATGTTTTTTTATTCATAACTACTAAATTTCATATTTTTAAGGCATTCATCGTTTAATATGACTGTTTTAGAGTATATACTAAGTACTTATCTTAATTTTTAAATCTACTATATTTTTCTGGTTCAGTAGAAAAAAAATTACAAAAATATTGGCAACATTGACTGAAGTATTCTTTTACGAACGGGGATTTCCCGAATAGGCTACGTTGCACGAGAAGGAATCCCCGTTGTTTGGATTGATACTCACTATTTGAACTAGTGCTGCCAGCCCTACAAATTTATCTGTAGACCTACGGATCTTTTCAAAAAATTAGGAATTTAAAATTTATCAACGGTTTTTTGCCTCTTTTTATTACTTATTGTGCTTTCCTTATATTCGTATACTTCTTAACTCGCAGCATATAGTGATACTGAGTCATTAAATTGTCAGTAATTATGAATCGTTTCCTTGTAACCGTTGGCATAAACCAACGATTGAAAAGAAATAAAGCTCCTACAGTATTTTGTATGATAATAGATTTAAATTCAAACTTAAAAGACCGTAATATGGAACTATCAGCGCAGTCTTTATGCACAGTGCGTACTTTGCTCACAATTTACAATTGCAATCTCAAAATCTTTTGTGTACAATACAACCAGTAAAAGAAAATGTAACTACTTCTGAAGTTATGGATCTAGAGGAGACAGAAGAAGAAACAGAAAATTCCGATTCCGACCGCACTAGTGTTGGTATTACTGTTACTAGTGAATGTGGTACTGACCAAGAGGATGAATAAAAATTTATATTACCTATATAGATACATTCATGAATCATCCTGATCTGGGTTTTCCATGGTTTCCCTAGATCGCTCCAGGCGAATGCTGGGATGGTTCCTCACAATAGCCCATGGGCGCCACCTGCCATATCCCGTATATCCCTTCCAAACCATTACCTTTCCTGATAGGTGCAATGCACCCTCCGCCACACACTTTTAGTGAATCGCGGAGTAATAGTAATAGTAATAGAATCCTTATGTAAGACATTATATGATTTAGTAAGATTTAAAACACACATGTAAAATGTAACTTTCGTAAATAAAACTATAATTTATCAAATATACTGTTTTCTGAAAGAAAGAAAAAATTAGAAAAAAAAACCAGGGTGCTAGTTTTTTTCATGTTTTTTTCGCAAATCTGTTTTTTTGTTTTTTTGCAACACTAAGTTTGGGTGACTATGTTTGCGAGTGTGTGTACAGTGTTGTTTGTGTCGTGGAGGAGAGATGAAAAAGGGAAAAGTGTAAACTCGGTGCCGCCAAATTCGAGCATACTGTTCCGAAAAACGGAGGTATCCACCAAGTGTACCTCCATATCCGACGGATGAATTACCATCAAGACATTCAACAATGTATACAGCTGTTTGATATGGCTCTGTGTCCTATTAAAATTGTAATTCAACCGGGCGTAAACTAAGCAACTTTTTGTAAGAATTGAGTCTTCTCATAGGTCCGGGAACTTTATCAATTTTAAATGATCGCGATAAGACTTTGACGTCGATTGGTCGGAATTTTTAAAGCGGAGAGGTTGCCGCAGCGGCTTCTGCCAGATCTGATGCACGGCCTTCCTGTGACGCAGGTCTGGATTATATGAAGGTCCCATTACTCACGGACCTTTCTCTGTGTACCATATTACTGGAAGGAAGCCAAATGCCGTTATATTAGGATCACCGGACCAAGTCAGAATCTGGCCAATTCAGTCTAAACGAGAAGAAATATGCTTAAAACGCAAAGCAAAACTCTCTCGCAGGTACATTTCTCATAATTGTCTACCGAGATGGGAGGAGGCCAATATTGGCCTCCTACCTATCATTCGGGAGAACCGGGGTTAAACTCGGTTCGGCCATCCTGTCTGAGGTTTTCCGTGGTTTCCCTCAGACACTTAGGCGAATGCTGGGATGGTTCCCTTCAAGGCCACGGCCGACCTTCCATCCCCCTTCCCTCCCCGTAGTAGTAGATTGGCTGAAAAGAGTCCCCTATGACTCTCCAGCAGCCCGCCTCCCAGCCTTCTGCTGGGAGGAATGAAATTGTAAAAAAAAAAAAAAAAAAAAAAAACAACTGTTTTATAATCGTTAATACGTAACAAATGATTTTATAAATGGATGATAATTGATATAGTTGTCGTTGAAGTACAAATTAATTTGTTTAATTTAATTGAAATGGAGCACTGGTGGCAGTTCACGCATTTTCGGCTTTTAAATTCTGTAAGTTTTCCTTTTTTGTGTGGATTGTTCTGCACTTCCCGTGATATTAATTCGAATTCCTGAGTCCGTAACCTATAAAAGAAAATTTTCCCACTCCTTTAAGCTTGAAACTGATTATGTGTGCTTATTATCTCAGAGCATCATAGTTTTGTTAGTATTCGGTGGAGAGAATTTTGATGATCTAAAACAGGAATTCTACACCAGCCAACGTAGAGCTGCACAGAACATGTACTCCACATGGTTCTTTCACCATTAATGCCATCTTAGATGGTTATAGCTATGGTTTTTCCCCTGAAAGTGAAATAAGAAGTGTCCTAAAACACCCTAACCTGACACCTAGAAGTTAAACTACCAAAGGTAATGGGACTTCACTAACAGCCGCTGAGGCAGCGAAAAAAAAAAAAAGGGTTTCAGGAGGAGGATTTATTGACGAAATACAAGTCGAAGCTACATGAAAGTCATGACACGCAGCAGTATAAATATCTGATGCTATAGGATCAGAAACGTCCCGCATCAAGAGAATCCCATCAGGAAGAGACAATAATGGCGCATACATGTTCATCGCCAACTCAGCTGCTTGTCACCTGTATGAGCCAAGAAGATCTCGAAGACGTCAAGAAATTCCTAGAAACCAGGAATATAAAATACAGCATGGACTCTCAAGAGAATACTAGGCACACAGTAATGACCATACACTCAGAATCAGCTCCAGAAGACTCCATCGAAACACCTCAAGACAGAAATTCCACAACACGCCCAGCACCAGGCAGGAGCGTGCCCACAAAAGCCAAGCACATCGACCTGGCCAGCAACCAAGACACGAACAGGAGCGGACGGAACTTCAAAAATCAACCAAAGAGGAGGAAACCGATGGCAGCGATACAACAATGCTTCCGCTGCCAACGATTCGGGCACAAGGCCTCGGACTGCAACAAGCAAGTGTGTTGCGTCCGCTGCGGTGGGAACCACAGCAACCTGGTATGCTCACGTCCGAGAGAAGCAACGCCGAGATGTGCTAACTGCGGTTCTGACCACGCCGCAAGCTACGGGGGATGTCCTGTGAAGAGAAGGCTCCAAGCCGCCGTCGGAAGACGTCAACATCAACCCAGCCATGCCCGAACAGTCGAAGGACCGGGCGGCCCACAGAAAAAGGCGTCAAGCCGCGGCAAAAACCATCCGCCGACCGACATAAGTGACCAGCGCGTGCATCAATGCTGCATCCATGAACCAAAACGTGAAAATCAGTTGGGGAAAATCGTCCAGTTGCTAACGCAGCTTATTACGGCGATGATCCCCAACTGACAACACGAACCCAGTAGGGGGTTTTAATATAAGGACCCTACGCGTCCATAGCCATTTTCCCCCTAAAAGTGAACAAAAATGTGTCCCCAAAACAACACCCAACTGACACCCAGAAGTTATACTACCAAAGGTAGTGGTACTTTAACAACAGCCGTAGTGGCAGCGATAAAAAAAAAAAAAGAGAGAGAGATAGAAGTAAAGGAACTCCTACATTTAGGAATTAAAAGTAAAACTGGGGGCTGAAGCGAGAATCCAACAGGCAGAATAGATATATCGCGTCCCACTATAGAACTCAATATCGCTTGTAATGTAATGATTTTTTCTTAACTTCAACAAAAGGCGAAATTTATAGAACGTTTTTAGATTACTATCCTGTTTAAATATTCTGTATTAAGTTTCTGGGGAAAAAATTGTAAGGATGCTGTGAAAGTTTAGACTTCTGGAACACCTGAAAAAAAAGGAAATAGAAAGTTTTAAATCAGACACTGTACAAAGAATGCTGTAAATTAAATCTTATCTTATCTTATATATATATAAAAATAGACGTGTGTTTTCCTATATTTCACTTTTCAGCCACCACTATCTAGCACAGATCACTACTGTTTCTGTGTGGAAGTAGCATGGAGTTTCCTGTCGTGCACAACGTTGGCAGAATGTCGACAGCTTTGGGAATGTGGAATATATGATGGTTAAAAGTGCTCGATGCAGGGCATTTTCGTATTTCGACCAAAGACATTTGTCTCCGTATATTTCACTCTGCAGTCACAACTACATAGCATAGACCATATATGGGCAACCCCCGGCCCGCGGGCCGGATCCGGCCCGCCGCCAGCTTCAATCCGGCCCGCGAGAGATTTTCAGTAAGTTCAAGTAACGTGCAAAAAAAAATGTATTTATTCAAATCATAAAGACTAAAATCGAGAAATATCGTTAGAAAGAACAAATGGTAAACATTCAGGAAGCCTCCCGATGACCTTTAAGCGCTTCAAACACGACTGTTAGTTCAGCATGCGCTGACTACTTACTAACAATGCTTTTGTTTCACATTGTTGAAACAACTGTCGCGACCGCGCCTTTGATCTTCGCCGCTAGCTGCTCAGCATGTTTTCATCCTTCAGTCAACTTTGACCGCTTGCACGGCATATTCGCGTACGATCGAGTGTGTTCTAGTTGCTTATTGCGGGTAATACGTAAACCGTACAGCGAACGTGTCAACAATCTATCAAGATGTCTGGTTTAAAAAGCGGAAAGTGGATACAGAGTGTCGTCAATTCCAAGACAAATGGACTTATGAACACTTTTTTATCATGTACAGTGGTAAACCTATGTGCTTGTTGTGCAGTGAAACAATTTCCGTTTTAAAAGAATACAATATGAAGCGGCATTACTCCAGCAAGCATTTCGCTCAATATAATTTACTTACAGGTCAATTAAGAAAGGAGAAAATAAAAAAACTCATTACCGATTTAGGGAAACAGCAACAAATGTTCCATTCACAAAGATCAAATCTAGACAGTGTTGTTAAAGCTAGTTTTATAGTTAGTTATAAAATAGCGAAGACATCGAAGTCCTTTTCTGATGGAGAATTTGTTAAGGAGTGCCTAGTAGATGTTGCAGAACTTTTGTGCCCAGAAAAAAAGACAGTGTTTGAGAAAGTGAGCTTATCGCGACGTACTGTAGTTCGACGTATAGATATGATGGCTAGTGATATCAAAAACACATTGACTGACAGATTAGCTGGTTTTCAAGCATTTTCTATTGCTCTGGACGAGAGCACAGATTTATCTGACACAGCCCAGTTAGCTATTTTTATACGAGGTATTGATGAACAATTTCTAGTGACAGAGGAACTACTGGCTTTACGGCCGCTACATGGGACCACTACTGGAAAAGATATTTTTGCCGAGGTGCTATGTACTTTTGAGCAATATGGTTTGCAGTGGTATAAATTAGTTGGAGTGTGTACAGATGGTGCGCCTTCGATGGTCGGTTCACGAAAAGGTTTTGTCGGAATTCTGAAGGAAAGAGCAACCACTATGAATGTGCAAGAATGTGAGTTAATAATTCTGCACTGCATTATTCACCAACAAAACTTGTGCTCTAAGTCCATTCGACTGAAGAACGTTATGGATGTGGTAATAAATACCATCAATTTCATTAGATCCCGCGGTCTTAACCATCGCCAGTTTAAAACATTTTTGGATGATCTCTCTTCACAGCACGATGATGTGACATACTATTGCGAAGTAAGGTGGCTTAGCAAAGGTAAAATGCTTAAAAGATTTTATGACCTCAGAAAAGAAATAGCTGATTTTATGGAAATGAAAGAGAAATCATTACCGCAAATTTGTGATCCTACATGGCTTTGTGACTTGGCTTTCCTGGTGGACATCACAGGACACTTAAACGAGTTGAACTTGAAGCTTCAAAAACAAGGGCAATTGGTAAATCAGCTGTACAGTCATCTTAAAGCTTTTCAAAAAAAGCTTAACTTCTGGGAAACACAAATGAGAAATAAAAACTGTTTTCATTTTTTAACATTATCCAGTAATGTAAACATTGAATACGGTCGCTATGCTGAAGAACTAAAACTATTGTCAGAGCAATTCAATGATCGGTTTTCCGATTTTAAGAATATGGACAGCACTTTCAATCTTTTTGCAAATCCGTGTAAGTGTAATGTGGAAGATGCTCCGCTTCACCTACAAATGGAGTTGATCGAGCTTCAAGAAGACTTATATCTGAAGTCTAAATTTGATGATGTTGAACTAAGTGAATTTTACAGAACATACCTTTCCGAAGAGAAATATCCACAGCTGAGAGTTTTCGCACGAAAAATGATTTGCACATTTGGAAGCACGTATAAATGTGAGCAGCTTTTTTCAATCATGAAAATTAATAAAAATAAGCATCGTACTCGACTTACAGATGTTAATTTAGAAAACACTTTGCGCCTCTGTACTAGTGCTATTGACCCCAATATCGATGATCTTATTTCTCAGCTTCAAACTCAAGTCTCTCATTAAACTTCATTTGATTTTTTCTACCTGTTTTTGTTAATTTACTTTGTGTATGTTATGCTATTCTAATTCTGATAAATAAATAAAAATGAATTTTCATTGGCTTTTTATTCACAAGGGAGCGTCCACATTTTAGGTAAGGTGATTTTTCGGAATACCGATTCCCCCCCCCCCCCTCGGTGAGGTGAGGTGAGATTTTCGCGGGAAAGTTTTGAGGCCTTTATTTAGCTCTCGCGATCCCGAAAACGTTGAAAAGACGGTTTTTATCCCGTAAATAGGTATTTAAGATTTTTTTTTTGATTTTTTTAGCTCTACAGTCAATTAAAGTTCACAAAATCTCACGTGAGATTTCCGTCGCCACCCCCCCCCCCCCCCCCGCCCGATGATATTTCGTGAGAGATTTTACCAACCACCCTACTACCTACTATTTCTTACCTACGGCCCGCGACCTGATTAAGTTCCGAAATTCTGCCCTCAGCTAAGAAAAGGTTGCCCATACCTGGCATAGACCATTGGTGTTTGTGTGTGGTAGTGGTATCGTGTCTCCTATCGTGTACTATGGTGGTTAGATGTCGGTAGCTATGGGGGTGTGGGTGATATGGTGGTTGAAAGTGGTCGACCTGCGGCACTTTCATATTTCTGCCAAAGACGTATGTGTCATGGTGTATAACTTTTTAGCCAAAACTATCTAGCGCAGATCACTGGTTTTTGTGTGTGGTAGTCACACATTGATCACAACATTGGCCAAATTTCGTCAACTGTGGGAGTGTGGGAGATATGATGGTTGAAATTGGTCGATCAAGGATATTTTCGTATTTCGACCAAAGACATGTGTGTCCGTATATTTTACTTTGCTGCCTGAACTACATAGCGCAGATGACTGGCGTTTGTGTGTGGTAATAGCATCGACTCTCCCATCGTGCACTATGGTGGTTAGATGTACACACTTTGTCAGTAAATTTGGCCGCCGGCCGCTGAAAAATTCTATCACTCTTATTTTGCACAATCTGACAACAATGTCATCCTTTGGGTTTTCCATGGTTTCCCAAATCACTCCAGGCAAATGCCGGAATGCTTCCTTCATAATGCGATGGCCGAATTCCTTCCCATTCCTTGCCCCCCCATCCTTTCCCGTCTCTAAAGACCTCACTGTTAGAGAGACGTTAAGCAGATGCAAAAAAAATTTCATCCTAAGAAACTGTAATGCAATACTGGTTTGCCAGTATTGCATTACTGTTTCCTGGGATCACATTGATGTCATATTTTGCAAAATAAGAGTGAAAGAAGTTTTCAGCGGTGGCCAAATTTATTGTCAAAGTGCGTACGTAGCTGTCAATCCAAATTCTTTACAAACACGAACGAAGTCGTGGGCACCAGCTAGTAAACAAATAAATTGCTAAATAAACTTTTGTCGCTTAGGAGTTAACGTCTTTTATCAGTCATTAGAGACATGAACGTACTGGGAGCAAGGAACCTGGAAAGAATTCGGCCATGACCAATTGAAGGAACCATCCAGGCATTCGCATAGACTAATTTCGGGAAATCATGGAAAACCGAAATCTGGATGGGCGAAGACTCGGAGAGAGGTTCGAATGCCAGGCCTGAACGATACCGCTCACTTACCATCTTCGGTAGCATGTTTTGGAAGCGACGAGTGAGGAGGTAAGTTGTTGAAAGAAACAGGATGCTAAATTATATTTAAACACACGCGGGATTAGTTCTACATCCATCCTACATTGCAATTCACAGACTTGTGGGTGCAAGAGGATGCTAACTTTGTGCATACCAATTGTATCAGGCAAGAAAGAATTCATTTTAGCAGCAGTACGACACCTAATTCTTCTTAATTTATCTATACTCTCACTGTGACCAAAATAATTTCGTCGAAGTAATATTTCATTACGTTCGTAAATGGGAGTTTTTGTTCACAAGTTTGCTAATAAATCTAAATGAAACTTAATCGTCTGTCTGGCAGACAATCATAGCTCTATCTGTGTATCAGTTCTGCGACACTTTCGTAACGACTGTATCAAACGGTTATGTATCTAGCGACTCTATTCTGTTTATTTTTTTATTTTCTGTCGTCAGTTTTTCAACTGGTTTGATACAATCCTCCATCCCTTCCTATTTTGAGCTAACCTCTTCATCTCTACATACCCCTTACAACCCACATCTTCAGTTATCTGCTTCATATATTCTAACCTCTATCTTCCTCTGCAGTTCTTACCTTCGACTGTTCCCTCCACTAACAAATTAACCAATCCTGCATGTCTCAAAATATGACCACCATCCTGTCTCTTCTTTCTGCGAGCCTCTTGCACAAACTTCTTTTCTCACCCATCAAAACATGTTCATTTCGTACTTTATCTGTCCACCTAATTTTCAGAATCCTTCAGTAGTACTAAATTTCAAATAGTTAATTTTTCCTTCTTTCTAGTATTCCTTAAGTCCATGCTTTGCTACAATAAAGTTCTGTGCTCCACACACAGAGTTTTAAAAATTGCTTATCTAAGTCCTAGGACTTAGATACAATATCTGAAACTAAAATGATCCTTTTTTTGTGAAGGATCTTTTTCTATTGCTATTCTGCTTTAACATCATTCCTACTTCAGCCATCAGTTGTAATTTTACTTCCCATGTAGCAGAATTCAATTACTTTTCGTAACGCGTCTGATCCTATTTTTATATTTAACCTACTCTTCTGTGTACTGTCAATCGATCCCTTGCGATATAGATCCAAAACAGCACAATAATAGTCACAATTTGGACGCAAGAGAGTTTTTTTACCATATCTCGTTCGTTTGTGCGTTCCAATTCTTTAATATTCGGCCTATGAATCGCAGCCTAGAATTAGCTCCACGGACGACCGAAGTTAGGTGCAAGTCCCATTTCATGTTGCTTTGTACTGTTACGCCGAAATACTTCACGGAATGTGAACCATTTCAATAACTAAACTGTTTACTTTGTACTCATGAACAAATGGGTTATTTTTGTTAATTATGCACTTTTTAAAAAAATGTTATTTGTCATCAATCGCACCGTGCGGAAATAACGTCAAGATTGCGTTGAATTTTTAATTCCTTACTTCCCTACAGATGGCTGCAACAACAGCGAGCAATCTCAAACTGCTATTAACGTTGTCTTTGAGATCTTAGGAGTGGTACTATAACACTTCCTTGAGGAACGCCAGATGTAACATCAAGATTAGAACAAGCTTACTGTGTGAGAGTTTAGTTTATCCTGGCGTATGGATGAAACGAATTTCTTACGAGTTTTCAGCCGGATGATTTCTTTATTAAACATTTCTTTATACAACGTTGTTGCCGGAACGTTGTATAAAGAAATGTTTAATAAAGAAATCATCCGGCTGAAAACCCGTGAGAAATTCATTTCAAGCTTACTGTGTTCTACCGACCAGTTAGGAAATCTCGTATCTTTCCAGATTGGTTAGTGGCGGGAAAGTCAAAGGAATAAACTATAGAGGAAGGCAAAGTGCAGAATGTAGTGAGAATGTAGGTTGTAATTGCTACGTTGAAATAAAGACGTTTGCTCAAAATGTAAAGAGTCAATAGACTGATGACAGGAAGAAAGACGTGCTATCCATAATCCATTGGTTTATGGCTTTACGTCTCGTCGTCATCGAAATCAATAGAGGAGGGAAACGACTGAGGACAAGGAACAAGAAGGAATTCGGTCATGGCGTTTTGAAGGAAGCATCCCGGTACTCGCCAGAAGTGACTTGGGGAACCCATTGAAAACCCAAATGTGGAAGGCTGAACGGGGATTCGAGCCCGCAATGCCGAGTCCGAATGCGAGGCCAGAACGTTACCGCTCACCCATCAAGCTCGTTGTGAATTAAAATCCTACCTTTTCTTGTGCCAGACTCAAATTCAGTTGCTAAGTCATATCAGAACAGTCCTGCATGTATCAACCATCTCCAAAACGTAGAAACTTCAATGAATTAGTGTTGCCGATAGTTTATCCATAAACATGACACACTCATCTCAGTAGGTCACGTGACAATAGCTTCTGTTTTGTCTCAGAGTACACTGAAAGAGTTTTCCTTTTGCACAACTATCATCCTATTATATAAAACGCTAACGTTGCGTCTGCGTGCGTCGTCTATAGCTGCTACACGTATTGGCTACAGAGCGGTCACGTGACAGCCGTCACTCGCCAACCAACAGCCACCATATTGCATTCCTTCCATCATCTTGCTTTTCGTTCATTTACAGCTAGACGCAGAAATTCATGTAAGGAGGAGATTCAATATTTACGATATTTTATCTGTTTCAGTTAGACACAGAAATTCATGTAAGGAGAAGGGAATTCAATATTTACGCTATTTTATCTGAATCAGTTATAAGGACCATAACCTAAGAATTTTTTCGGCAGATGGTAAGAAGCAATGATGTTTATTAAAAACTCGGAGAAACGTAATGCGAAATGTATTAGTCAAATAAATAACAGTTATCCGTTATCTAAATTATAGTCTACGTGATCTTAAGTAAAATGCATTTATTTATAATAAAATCCTATCCAAATACTCTGATAATCTAACGAGAATATGGTATTCATATCACGAAAGATATAATTAAAAATGATTTCAATTTATAATCCGCAATTCAACAACGATAATCTTGCAGCCAAATGGCGGCGAGCAGAGATAGAAAACGAATGCGAGGCAATCATACGTTACAAAGTTACAATTGGTACCTTCGTTTAAATTTACATGTTGCTTTTTGTTTATTTGCGACAACTAGATGCAAAAATTCATGCAAGGAGAAGAGTATTCCATGTCTGCGTTATTTCATCTGTACCAGTTTTAAGAACGAGGTTGAAACATAACCTAAGAATGTTTTTGGCAGATGATAAGAACAATGAAGTTAATTAAAAACTCGGAGAAAGTTTACACCAAATTTACGAATTGCGAAATGTATCACCGGGATAAATGACCGTTATCCATTTTTGATACTATACTTTCCGTCATTAAAGTAAAATGTATTTACTTAAATAAATCATAGTCAAATACTCCGATATTCTAACCATAGTATGGTACTCATATTACGAAGATTTCATTAAAAATGGTCGATATTCGCTTTTTCATTAAAGCTTTTAAAGAATAAATTCAGACTACCACCATTGGCGCTGCCTGTCGTTATTCATATGAGGGTAATAAGAGCTATGATTTTCGAATGCAATGTCAGTGGAAGTTGTGGCTAAGTTGATCAGAATCGCAATTGACACATTTTGTTACAGCATAATTCGCTCTGAAATGAGTTTTACAAACCATTTAAACTGCTTTTATAATCGACATTATTTAATGCGGGGGGGAAGAAGTTTCATATTTATCGTGCTGAATTGTGCCTGGACCAAGAATAAAACTGATATTACACTGATTGCAAAAGTTTTTGTGGAATTCCTAATTTGTTTTTAATTTTTTTGGTTCTATACTTCCATCGTCATTAATTCAGTAGAAGTTACTACTGTATCGCTATGTGACTGCAAATGAAATATATAGAACATTACAAAATCAAGGCCATAAGTATTGTGTAATAACAATTTCATATAATTAGCCAATTGCAAAAAAGTGAACTGCCAGAATATTGCGTTCAAACCGTCATTTTTGACGGGCTCGAAGCTGTATTAAAATGTAATGTATCATAATGATACATTACAGTGCGAAGAGTGATTTTTAATGCTGTTCTGTATATTGGAAGACTTGGGATCAAATCCCTGTCCGAACATCCATATTTAGGCTTTTGGCCCTGACGTCGTTCCAAATGAATGCCGCGTTGGTTCTTACAAAAGGCTATGGCAGAATTCCTTCCCGTTCCTTGTCCCCAGTCCTTCCCCGCCTCCAATTACCTCGATATCGACAAGACATATAGCCGAATAGAAAATTCCATAAAATACCTGACTCCTCCGTATTTCACTTGGAACTTCATGTGTAATACAGCGTGATTTAATATTCGCGAGATTTATTTTACTGTGAAGGCATTATTTCCTCCCATCGAGTTCGGAACAAGTGGAGATGTGAGCAAATAGTCGACTCCGTTCTTGCCAGGAACAACCTCTAAGCCTGGTGGGCGCAGATAAATTCCTCGGCCCACCTGTTGTTCGTCTATCTGTGTCTAAACCCACGCCGAGAACATTTAATTTTTGCATTCATATTGTAGCGCTATTTCAGTTATCATAATCCGCTCAGACACGTAACACATAATACAACAGAAACCTTAGGGGAAGGTGCCCTCGCCCTGATTTTTTGTTTACATAGTTCTATAGTTCTATCATTATTTCTAAGTCCCTGCAAAGAAGAGATTTTATTCAAATTTTGCAGAGGAAACCTTTAGGGTGTAACACAACCGTTCTATACCCGTAAATCCATTACAACGTCACCGGATTACGCTAGTTAGTAATTAAAAATGCAGAATTCTTCTCAATATCTGTTTAATTAATGCTGGTTCGTTCTCTCTTTGCTTGTTTGCAAATCCCACAGTGTCACTGCTGCGTTGACGAGAGGTGAAACATAAAGGGAGAGCTACCTGGGAGCGATGTAAATTCTCTGTGAGCGAGTGCTGCTGCTGTTTGCTTTGGCGCAGTGTGGATGTGATTGCAGCTGAGTGTCCCACGGAGCCCCCTGTGACGAACGGAACAACTAGTGTGGAGTTCTGACATGGCTGTACCAGCCGTGCACAAGTCGCTCAATAGATAATCAGCTCTGTCCTGCGCTACCAGCATCCACAATAACCACCTTTTTTATTTTTTGGCTGTCATCAGTCTCTCGGCTGGTTTGATGCAATCCTCCACCCCTTCCCATCTTGCGATAATCTATTTGTCTCAACACACACCTTACACCCTACATCCTCAGTTATCTGCTTCATACGAGGGTGAGTCAACTGAAAACCTTAACTTTGTAATAAAAAAATCGAAATTTCGCGCCGTTATCCTGTAAGTTGGTAAGCGTGCTACAAGCTGCATGCAGAGTAGCCTGTAGGTGGCAGCATAGTTCAGAAGCACAAATACCGTCGCATTATTAGTATAAAGATGGCTGCCCCACTTGAGACTTGCACCAGGGAAGAACAGCGTTCTGTCACTCAGTTTTTGAGTGGTGAAGGTGTGAAACCTATTGAAATTGATCGAAGAATGAAGGTTCAGTACGGTGATGCATGTTTGTCACAGCAGGAAGTCTGCGAATGGAGTAGGAAGTTCGCAAATGGTGTGACTTCAGTGGAAGATGCTCCTCGTCCAGGTCAGGCACAACGAGTTGTGACTCCACAGAACATTGCAGCAGTTGAAGCCATAGTGATGGAAAACCGCCGAGTGACACTGAATGACATTGCAGCATGTTTAAAGATTAGTCATGGTTCAGCACACCACATTGTGCATGATGTGCTCCAGTTTCAAAAAGTGTCTGCAAGATGGGTGCCACGGCAGCTGACTCCTGAAATGAGAGAATGACGTGCTGATGCTTGTGAAGAAATTCTTCGGCGCTTTGAACCAGAAGGTGATGGCTTCCTTGCAAGAATCGTTACTGGAGACAAAGCCTGGGTTCACTTCCACCAACCGGAAACGAAGAGAGCGATCAAGGAATGGAGCCATTCCTTATCACCAAAGAAGTTTCGAACAGAACCATCAGCAGGGAAGGTTATGCTGACTCTCTTTTGGGACGAAAAAGGCGTCATTTTGGAGCATTACATGCCTAGAGTGACCACTGTCACCAGTGCATCATACACAGATCTCCTATAAAATCATCTTCGGCCTGCAATCAAATCAAAGCGACGTGGATTGCTGTCATCAGGTGTCCTTTTACAACATGATGCAAGGCCCCACACTGCCCGTACAACAGCTGCAACAATCACAGACCTGCATTTTGAGTGTCTTCCTCATCCACCATACTCACCAGACCTTGCCCCAAGTGATTTCCATATGTCTGTACTACTCAAAGAAGCAATGGGAGGAAAGAAATTCCATTCTGATGAAGAGGTACGCCACGCGGTGTATGAGTGGATGCGCGGACTACCAAAAGATTTTTTTTCTAAAGGAATTTATGCACTTTGTAAGCGCTGGAGACTTGCATTGAGCGTGGTGGAGATTATGTTGAAAGGTGATACAGCTTTGTACCACTTCTGCACAATATATATATATATATATATATATATTTAAATATTTTCGTTTTCATTTGATTCACCCTGGTATATTCCATGGTTTTCCCAAATCACTCCCGGCGACTGTCGGTATGTTTCCTTCAAAAAGGCCATGGCCGAATTCCTTCTCGTTCCTTGTCCCCAATCCGATCCGCCTCTAATGACCTTAGCCGTCGACGAGGCGTAAAGCAATAAGTAAAAAAAAAATCAACCAATCCTGCATGTCTCAAAATACAACCTACCAGCCTGTCTCTTCCACAAACTTCTTTTCTCGCCCATCATTTCCAAAACTCGTTCGTCGCGTACTTTATCTCTACACCTGATTATCAGCATTCTTCAGTAGCACCACATTTCAAATGCTTCAATTTTCCTTTTTTGCAGTATTCCTAAAGGCCAGGCTTCGCTACTATAAAGTGCTGTGCTCCACACATAGAGTTTTAAAAACTTGTTTCTAAGTCCCATATCGATTCTTGAAACTAAAAGATTCCTCTTTTTCACTATCGACGGAGGTGAATATTATAAATATCACACTCGCACACATCATACTTCTAATTACAGATATACTACATGACCCAGAGGCAGGATTTGTACTGGCTGCGCATTCTGCACCTGTCGTAGCCGCATTAACCTAACCCGGTAGTGTTCCCAGGCACAGGAAACTTACAATCTAATGTGGAGTCCGAACCAGGAAAGCGTTCTGGCGTACTTCACACAACACAGCAAGCTGTGTCACAGGTGAAGGTCGGGTTAAGGATCTACGAAAAACCCCACTCACACTGGGATTCGAACCGGGAACCTTTCGTTTTCCAGTCAGGCACTTTAACTACTGAGCCACTAGACCGCTACGGATATACCGTTAACATTAAATTTCGGTGTAGCTAACTCGGAAAATTTTACCCATACAAAAATCGCCCAGCGCACCTAAAGAAGTTTTCATTTAAAAAAAATAAAAAATCTAACCAAGTCCAAAACACGAAGGATGGCCGAATCTTCCCGAAGCAGATGTATCAAGCTATTGTGTCAGAGGCAGGAAGGGCAATTCCTTTCCACAGGGGCCTACAATTTAACGTGGAATAAGAACTACGGAACCTGCCGGTCCTGACAGTGTAGTGGCTAGCGCGCTGGCTTCGCATTGCAAGGGCCTTCGGTTCGAGTCCGGCCTCGGCCATGGGTGATTTTAACAAGTGTTCTGTTCGTCTTGTGTTGTCCTCACTGTAGTGTCCACACTATCATGGTGAAATTCTGATACAGCAGTTGCAACATAAACAAATTGGAGCTGGCTAAATGGTCGAAAAGACCGAAGGCCATATATATATATATATATATATATATAAAACTACGGAACTTTGCGGCGTAGCTCACATAATCAAACTTAAAAATTCCTGCTCACCGTGGGATTTGAACCTTCCACTGCAAAGAAACACTTTCTGAAGTAAGCGACTTAACAGCTGAGCTACCAAACCTCCTCGTTTTGAAGTATGTGTATGGTAAGTACTATCAAAATCGTGTAATATTCTCATTTGGTGGGGGTGGCTCTACCTTTTAAACTTGTTAGACGCACTGTATAGCGTCAGCAAATAAAACTTTTCTTTATCAACATGTTAATATTAAGCCTCGCACATGACACGTCTCAGGGGTTACAAGACCATAAAGAAAATGGGTTCACAAAAGACATGACTTTATTGACCAAACTAAAGACACAAATCTGACATGTGAAGTTTTACGGATGGTTAGCTCAGTTGAATATTTCAAACAAGTATCTAGCTAATCAAGGTAGCTTCTCAGGGGTATTTTCCGGGCTCTTGATATGTTGCAATAAGTCTCACTTTTATAGGCACACTGTTCACTGCCGGGGACGGGAAATGAACCTCAGGCCCACAGAGGATGGCGGTGGTCTCGCAGTCCCTCTTCTCACCTCGACATATAGTCCAGAAGTGTCGCGTCTCCACTCCACTTCCGAGCAGCATTCCATGCAACAGGATACCAGAATATCCGAGCGGTGGGTCACTATTGTCCAGAGGTTGGCTGTCCCTGCTGTTATTGTCAACAGCGCAGCGGGTGGCTTGACGAACGGGCTCGCGGCTTCCGCTCGCCGAAAAATAGCCCTCGCTTTATCTGTGCACACTGCGTCGCCTTGAAAACGCGACTTATTACAATCGGATAAAAACTGTGGGTTTGTATGATCAACGTTGGCATAAATTAAGGTGAGGGGGAAAAGTAGGAAAATAGGTTTTTTCTAAATCAAACGTAAACAGTATTTTTCTATTTGTTTTAAAGCATACGTATGTGAAGTTCCATCAAAATCGGATAAAACTGTTTGTATAAAGACCATTGGCAAAAAAGCATTCATTTTATATATTAGATACAAGTATAATTTATACTTTCACTGCTTTCCCAGCGGAACAAGTCATACTTATAGCTACAGATATAACAGCAGCATGTTGGTGACGCGAAATCATAAGGCTTAACCCATCCAAAAAGCGTCCAACGCCGCATATCATAAGAGCAGCATGTCATAGGACGTCGGTGACGGAAAGTCGTGAAGTCATGAATTTACCCCCGTCCAAATATCGCCTGATGCGCCTGTATAAATTTTGGGTTGGAGGGGACATTTCCCACCTGCCAGAAACTGGTACTGACCTGTTGAAATTCATTTTAACTGCTTCGTCATAATGTCCTCTTCACGTTTTCCACTCTCCTTTTTCGGATAACTTGCCACGAATTAAATTTAAAATGCCCAAATATGAAACGCTCCGCAACCGTGGAATGTTAACAGCACTGCAAAAAATGACACAAAAATTGTTGGTACAGGGATCATGCCGGGTGTTTCAAAAATGACCGGTATGTTCGAAAAATCAATAAAAACTAAACAGGCAGCGATGGAAATACACCGTTTGTTGCAATATGCTTGGGACAACAGTAAATTTTCAGGCAGACAAACTTTCGAAATTAGTTACAATTTTCAATAACAGATGGCGCTGCAGGCGATTTGAAAGATATAGAAGTAAACGCAGTTTGTGAGTTCGCCATTCTGTAAGTCGTCTTTCTGCTGTATGTGTGTGCTGTTCACAGATTGCAGGTTTGCTGTGAAAAAAAAAAAAAAAATGGTTTATTCCTTAGAATAATCGTACTTTAGATTTTTCCAGACTGCAGTGCCATCTGTTGTTGAAAATTGTAACTAATTTCGAAAGTTTTTCTGTCTGAAAATTTACTGTTGTCCCAAGCATATTGCAACAAACGGTGTATTTCTATCGCTGCCTGTTTAGTTTTTATTGATTTTTCAAATATACCGGTCATTTTCTAAACACCCTGTATCAACCTAAACAGCTTCGTTTTGTCATAGTGGTCGTGGTTAGGTTGAAATTCGACCAGGACCGAGAGTAAAAAGCTTACGGTAAATTCGTTCTGTGGCATCCATCTCAAAAACGGTGCATTTGTTTAAACCGGAAGGAATCGATTGTCTCTGACTGCTTAGTTTAATTTAATTTAATTGCAATGGAGCACAGGCTCCGGTGGCAATTTCCCTACACACCCAACTTCCCGCTATCCTTCACTCACCTACATTTGCCCTCTACAAATTTTAACTTTAAATTCTTTTAACGTTTTCGGTAGGTTATTCATCATTCCCCTTGGTAACTCATTCCAATCCCTGACACCCTTACCTAAAAAAGAAAATCTTCCAACACTCTTGTGCCTGAAATCGAGTGCAAGCTTGTGGTCATGGTCATCTTTTCCCTTCCATTAATTACTTTTCATACCTACTGCAATATCTTTCCATGCCTCATCGCCAGTATATGCCCTGTACACTCCCATGACCCTCCTCATCCTCCTCCTGTCTTGCAATGAATCCCATTCCAGATCCTTTATCATATCTGTCACTGATTGAATTCTGCGATAATTTCCAGAAACAAATCTAGCAGCCCTTCTTTGCACCTTCTCCAACTCCTGTATTTGATACTCAAAATGTGGGTCCCATACTATACTACCATATTCGAGCAATGGTCGGACCAACGTTTTGTAACCCAATTCCTTTACTTCTCTCGTGCATCCCCTCATCACTCTCTCCAACAAGTGCAGGATTTCGAAACCTTTTCCTACCACCTGTCCAATGTGTCCTGCCCAGTTAAGCTTGTTATCAAATGTAATGCCCAGATATTTACATTGCAAGTCTTCAGCAAGCAATTATTCCCCCACCTTATATTCATAATTAACCTTTTGTTTTTTATTTGTGTATCTAATTAGCTGACTCTTCTTTGCATTTATCTTCATCCCATGTTTACCAACACAACTAGATATCCTGTCCAGATCACTCTGCAACTGTATACTGCTTGTATCGATTCTAAGACGGTGATCCTAGTTGTACCACATCTCATATAATATGTTCTAACTGTTAATTTTGGTGCGACGTTTCACAACGGAGTGAAGCTAAAACGGCAAGAAAATATTACAACCAAGGATTTAACCAACATTTCAAAAGACTGTCATTGCGTTTGCAGTGACACGTCACTCTCATATTTCGGCATTTCTAATTTAATTCGTGGCGACTTTTACGAAAATTGAGAGTTCAAAACGTGAAGACGACATTATAACGAAGCAGTTACAACAAATTTCAACAGGTCACCACCAGTTTCTGACAGGTGGAGCGTGTCCCTTCCCACCCGAAGTTTTCACTTCAAAAATAATATCCCAAGGTATTTAAGAGATAGCGTCATATGTGGGCCAGTTCCTACTACCAGAAGTGACCTGAATGTCCTCCACTCACTGTCATCTGCTGCAGACACTGTCGTGGCAGGTGATGGCCGCAGACATTCACAGCTGTCCCGTGTTGTCCTGTCGGCTTCTGGGTTATCAACAAACTCCCTCTGCCACCTGCCAAATACCTCCCAATTTGAATTCACCTACCTCTGGATCTGGCATTCGGCGTTCAACGAAAAATGGATACTACCTAACTTCCGGACAACTTTTGTCATATCTTCTTTTGTCCTCGGCGTCAAATAAAAATAAAACTCCAGTACATTGATAAGAACCCCTTAAAAATCATATCGGGAGTATCTGCAATAATAGCATACAACGAAGAATGCAAACTATCTTTTTGACGCTTTTTTCTCAATTTCTCAGCTATCCTCAAAATCAGACATACGCTTTTTTAATGCTGGAACCATTGCCCAAAACCGTATTAAAATCTGGCCACTACTTTTGGCGTGAATAAACGGTAAGACGGCAAGACCCTGATTTCTCATCCTCCCAAACTTGTATGAAAATGAAAGAAATCATTTTGATGCTGGAAGTCCTGATTAGACATTGCTCAAATCACTATGATAATCAATAATATCTGCATTAATTGCAGTACACAAAGCGTAAGTTGGTACTCACAGTTGAAATGTTAACATCTTTCTATGTAAATCATTCTAGTACCGCAGTGTAATAGGCAGGGCTGCCAGATTGTATAATTGGATACAAAACTTGTATAATTTGGTTACCTCTTGTATCCTGTTAGTATAACAGATTGCCTTGTATAATTGGATACAAAAATGAGCACTTAGTAAAGTACATTCCAGCACCTTTTTGAAAGTGTTTTCCCTTTGTTTCATTGAGTTGGCAACCCTTCCTGCATATATGTTATCTTTTTGTTATTCAAAATTTATCAATGTATACATTGTTTACTTTTCGTGGACTTTTTTTGCTCCCAGCACTTTCACTCTAGGGATGGGCAATCAAAAAAATATATCGATAAATATCGAAACTATATTTACAAACACTATCGATATATATCGGGGAAAAAATATCGATATTTCGATATATCGATATTTCGATTTTTTTGTCTAAAGGGAGTAATTATCTAAAAAAAATCATAAAATACATCAAAATATTTAAGAAAATTCTGAAAATTAAAGACACAGGTAGAAATTATACAAACTTTTATTAATTTATTATTTTTTCAATCAATAAAACCAGTATTCGTCTGATATGGACATCAAAAGGACTCTCTGTTTTATGTGCTCCCCCGTCAATCTACTCCTGTTGTTCAGTACAGCTAAGTTGACTGCAGGAGCCACTCTCTTGGACGACACAGAAGAAGCTTGACATATAAGGTATTTCAGCGCGCTGGAGCACTGGCAATTCAATCAAAACTATACAGGGTGTGATTTTCTGTCTATTAATGGTTGGTCCAGATACTGCTTAAGGAACTGAGCTAGAGCTTGGAACCTCTTGCATAACAGTAGTGCTAAGGGATAATAGCTTTTCATGTGCGGACCAAATTGATGCGTTATCTGCGATATATTGTGTTGCTGTTGTAGATATTACTTCTGGAGAACTTTGTCCTCGTCGTCTAAGTTCCAAGCTAATATCATTACTTATTGTAGATATCGCATTTGACACACCGATTGGAGAAGTGAAGTGTATACGTTTGAAACGCGGGTCCAAAATGGTAGCTGCTGCAAGGAATGTATTTCCTTCTAAATGACTTAATTTCTCTTGAATTCTTTGGAGTAAAGCCTCTTTTACCGTGAATCCTAAAGTGGTCGAAGGAGTAGCTTGTTCCGTTACTTGTCGTATCAGATTTGTAACAGGAATGGCTAAGCTAGCAGTCACATAATTTGTACCACTAACCTCTTCAGTGGCTTCTTTGAAAGGACCAAGCAGGACAATGAGGTCACGTATTACATTAAGCTGCTAAGTTGCAACCATATCAAGTGTGTTTATATTTGACTGACTTTTTGTAGCTAAGATTTTAGTTACAATTGCAGAGAGTCTGACAAATCGCTCTAACATATTAAAGTAGGAGTTCCGTCTAGTGTTAACAGCTTGTGTCAAAGTCGACACCTCTTCTTCCTTTTCCTCACATGCTTCTTGTTCAGATCTTAATAGATCCATAGCATTGACAGACTGCTTAAAATAAGTCACAATACTTTTTGCGTGATCGCAGAGTGCTGCAAATGAATTATTTTCACTTAACACTCCATCAACGATTTTCATCATCAGGGCTTGACCAGTAAGTTGCAATTTCTAATCACCAAACCTCTCTGCATTGCGTATGGTGCAAGGGCATATGATGTTGTTGATGGTGATTCATCCGTTGGATGGGAATGCTAAGCTTGGCGCCCCCTTTAGAATGTTTCGCAAAATTAGGCCTGAACATGCCGACACCGGCTTCTACCGTCTCCCTTCTTTCATCTCTCATCCACAACACTCTATACCGAGCCACACAGTGTCACTGTCATACACACTTAGGAGCACTGTCACATTGAGGAAGTAAACGGGATTTTTTTTAACTGCTTAATGTCTCTTAACATTGAGGTCTTTAGAGACGGGAAAGGATGGGGGATAAGGAATGGGAAGAAATTCGGCCATGGCATTTTGAAGGAAGCATTCTAGCATTTGCCTGGAGTGATTTGGGAAACCATGGAAAACCCAAATCTGGATGCTCGGACGGGGATTCAACCCATCCTTCTCCCCAATGCGAGGCCAGAACGCTAACCATAACACCACCATGTTCAGTGAAACGGGAAACCACCCCAGTTCATCTTCCTAGGACTTTCCTTGGAGGGATATACATCACCCATGGTAATGGCCTACAACCTCACACGGGAGAGGCGTTCGAAGAGGACCTTATTATCAGTAAAAAACCATTGGTGTCTCAGTGAATAAAAAATTAAAAACCGCTCTCACTACATCAATCGAAGACAGCAATCACAAGAAAGTATTCTTTAGTGGGGCTGTAATTCAGTAGAAAGCTATATGAATATTTTAAAGGGCATTACAATGAACATTAGGTTAGAGGATTTAAAGCAATCCATAATTGGTCTATTAAGTTCAAAGTGCGATAATCACTCCATTACATCAAAATTTTTCTGTATACTTGGAACGTATTCCCTATAATCCTATATAAACTAACATTATGTATTCAAGGTTTCCGTATTCAAGATTTTCGTATTTGCGGCTACTTTACGGAACGTATTCCTTGCGATTAAGGAGTTTTGACTGTAGAATAGATTGTAAACATTTAGATGAATAAACAGTCATTCATAATGACTTGTGGTTCATCAACCCATTAATTGTTATTCGTAAAGGGAAAAAAAACAGTTGAAAAGATAATATTTCAACTATAAAGATAAAACAACCATTTACATGCTAACATAAAAATGACGTTATCGTAAAATTGTTAAAATTTAACAGCTTTTTTTAACCTATCAATCGCTGATGAAGCTGTTATATTTCGACGAATTCACTTTTTAAGACACTTTCAGAAGATTGGATATATACGTATATTTATCCTATATACATGTAACGATTAAATTGGATACTGAATTGCGTTCGTAGGAAAAATATCGAATTGGTGCTTAAAATCGATACACTAAATACAATATCGATGTATCGATATATCGAAAATAAAAATATCGGCGATATATATCGATATTTTTTAGAAAAAGTATCGATATATCGATACATCGATATATTTTGCCCATCCCTATTTCACTCACGTATGTAATCAATGGATGACCCCTATGTATAATTGGGTTTCATTCTGTATAATTTCAAAGAGACAGCGGTATAATATAAGTTGGCTGTACTGGCAGCGCTGGTAATAGGTTAAAATATAAAGTACTTTTTTCCCGTAGATCAATATTATAAATTACTTTAGTTTAACTGCAAATCGCTGAATTTATAATGATTAGCAGATATTAACTCTTGAATATAATAGGGATTAGGGATGTTCATCCAGAAAATACATCGATGTTTTTTTCGATGTGATGCATCGAAACGTTGTATCGATGTTTTTATTCGATGCATCGAATAAAAACATCGATGCATCGAATAAAGACATTGATATATATATATTTATATATCGGATAATAATGGTTAAGAAAGCTTAAAAAATGAGATAAAGATTAGGAACCTAGCAAAATGAAGTATTTACTTGAATTATATTTTTAATTAGTCTTTTACAAAAGCAATTTGAAATGACTGGGATTTATAAATTCAAATAGAAAGATAAAATAAAAGTAAAGCGAGGAAACGCTGAAAGAGAGGTAGTGTTGGGATTCTAATGTAATTGGAATTTATAAATCCCAATATTTTCTCTCTAAACTTTGCATAAATAAAATTTTACTAACCCAATTTCCTTGAATTCTGTTTCGTTGTTGATTTAAAACTTGTGCAGCTTTCGAAAAAAGTCTTTCTGATGGCACTGAGCTGGCTAACAAAGTTAAATATTTATAAGCTATTTTGTACAATTTTTGAAACTGTTGTTTATAATCGGACCATACTTCTAACGGATTTTCACTAAGCCGGCCAACCGGAGTTCTCAAGTAGACAGACAGCTCGTCGGAAACACTTTCTTCGGTCTTGATTGATTTCCAGTTTCTTTGAACTAGTTTGTAATGATCGGTCCAAAGACTGAAATCTTCCAATGTTTTGTCTGAATCAGATTCTGTTCGCTTTTCTTCCAGCTCCCTCTTCATCATATAGCATTTGCACAAGCCATCGGGTATTCAAAATGTAGTTTTTTGAACCGTGGGTCCAATAAGGTCGCGATAGCTAAAGACGAAACTTGTTCGATAGCACCCATCCGTTTGTTGATTTCTTTTAGAACGAGCTTATGTACTTCCATCACTAAAGGTTCATCACTCTCAACTGATTTGAGTTTTGAAAGCATGCAGTGCACTAAAGGGATCACTTTATTGCTGGTACAATATTTATCCCCAGATATTTCTTTAGTTCTTCAAGTGGGTGTAGTATGCTAAGAAGAAATGACGCGATATTTAATTCCAAACCAGTCAGCATTGGAGGTGCTGTTTTATGACAAATCAATATATCACTTACAACATTTTTAAGCTCCAAAAATCTTTGAATCATATAATATGTGCTATTCCAGCGTGTTGGCAGGCCTTGTATTAACTTTATTTCAGCACTTACTGACTTTCTCAAATCGTCGCTTGCCAAACAACTGTGTTTAAAGAAAGTAACAATGGTCTATATTTTTGACAATATATTTTCTAAGTCAGGTATTTTGAGAATATTTTGAGCAACTAAATTAAGTGTGTGAGCGAAACAAAAACTGTGCTTCTTCTTTCCAAATCCTAATTCCACAGCTTTTACCATATTCGGGGCGTTACCAGTAACGACCACGGAGACTTTGTCCGTATCAAATCCTCAATCGTTACAGGTCTTAAGGAGCAGGTCTGCTATATATTCCGATGAATGACTTTCATTGAGTTGATAAACTCTTAATGTCATTGATTCGAACACTGTTTCTAGACCAAAATGCGCTGTGACACCAAAAAATCTGCGCATCTGCATGTCTGACTATATATCACTTGCTAATGTGAGGTGTTCAACATTTGAGAGTTTAGATTTTATTAATGTTGCCAAGACGTCATACTTGTCATCAAGCCACCGTGTCACAATTGCTCTGCTGGGTTTTTTATAATGAGGATCAGTAACTTTAAACAAATTTTTGAAGCCTACGAGGTACTTTTAGCCTTGCCCTAAGATGTACTTCCGCCCTACACTGTCGGGAAATTTCATGTCAACTGTAATTTTTTGTTGTTTTATCAAAATTAAATTAAAAGAAAAATGTGATGTGATTTTGTAGGTGACAAAAATAACGTATAGCGACACAATTTTCCAGTTTTTGTTTTGCATTAAAACTAATCGTGTTACACACGTATTTCTTTTTTTTTATATTGCTCAAGTAAAAATATGTAATTTGATATTTTAGGTGACAAAAATAATGTATAGTAATACAATTTTCTGTTTTTGTTTTGCTTTAAAACTGATTCTATTGCGTCGAAGAAACGCATGTGTTTTTTCGATGTATCGAATGAAAAATATCGATGCATCGTTAAACATCGAAAGTAAACGATGCATCGGATTGATTCGATGCATCGAATAGTAAACATCGATGTTTTCGATACATCGATGTATATCGAGCATCCCTAATAGGGATACAACTCGAGATTATCGATATTAATATAAACGACATGTAGATATCGATAATATCGGCCGCATCGATCCGATAATCAGTGCTACAAGCCCTAAGGATTTATCCGTAGATCCACGGATTTTTTTTTTTTTTTTAAATTGGGGGTTTTGATAAACGTCTACGGATGTTTGCCTTTTTTTTTATTATTTATTGAACTTATATTCGTATTTTGTTATACTCTCAATGTATAGTGTTAGCAATAATGAATCGTTTCCTTGCAACTGCTCGCGTAATCCAACGATGTAAATAAAATAAAGCTGATATTTAGTTTGATTATAGATTTAAATTCAACCTTAAGACAGACCGCAATACAGAACTATGGGCGCAGTCCTTATGCACGGTGACACGCTCATTACAAAGCAGTGCCTTTCGAGAGTCAATGTCCTCCTATCCGAAATCCGAGAACCACAGGTGCCGCAGTTTAACATTTGGAACAGCGGGATTTATAAGAGAACGTTCAATAAATCAACATATCATTACAATTTTCCTGTTACAGAAGATATGTTAAATTTAATGTCAACAAAAAAATGTGTTTTAGAAAATAAAATAAAACAAACGAGTAGCCATAGCAGTAGTGATGGAAGCGACACTGTATGTAACATGTATTTGGAATTTTAAAGACTTGGAAATAAAGTTTTCTTAATTGTGACTCTCTCTTCAATAATTGTTTTTTTTTTCAGATTAGCGAAACTTCGCATTTTTATACCCAATCTTCGGAAATTTTAGCGGCCATCTGTGGATATTCAAAGCCACAAGTCTTGCAGCACTGTCAATAATATCGATACTTTCCGATATTTGTATATATTATACTAGAAATTAGAAACAAATATGCAAATCAAAATTAAGTTATAAATTTGAGGTAGTTTATTGTAATAAAATTAGGTCTGCAAATATTAAGCGCAAACGGATCCTAAAAACAGTAGTTTGCTTAACCTTTTCCCGTTCATAGTTTGAGTGACAGTGTCTCCTGCCTTTGAGAAGAGACGTTCAGGAGGAACCAACGACGCTGCTTTTGGTAAATTACTAATTGAAATTTTGAATCAACTCGTATGCCAATCATCATCATCATCATTAGTTTTCTGCCCTCGGGCAGGTTTTCACTTGGCTGCTCTCCATGATCTTCTATCTTCTCTTAAGAACCATGTAGTTGCCGTCTTCCTTGATGTTGTCTATAATTTGGTATCTCTTTCTTCCTCTTATTCTCCTCCCACAGACTAAACCTTCCAAGGCGTCTTTTATCAGGCACTCCCCTCTCAACAAGTGTCCCATACAGTTTTTCTTTCTCTCCTTTATTACCGGAGAATTTTTCTGCTTTCACTGACCCTGTCCAGCACTTCAGCATTGCTTATTTTATCCACCCAGCTTATCTTCTCCATCCTCCTCCACATCCACATCTCAAATGCTTCTAACCGCTTTTCATCCTCTCGTCTCAGTGTCCATGTCTCCGATGCATAAAGAGCCGCACTCCATACAAAACATTTACAGAGTCTTTTTCTAAGTGTTTTGTCTATTTTTCCAGTTAGTATCCTCCTTGGAGGATGCCAATCATGATTGATTTTATTTCATTTTGCAGCAGAAAATGTACCTTAATCTCCAAAGAGCCAGAGTTACTTCAGACCAGATTTTCGTAATAATAGAAAATGCTTCATGCTTTTCAACTTCTCCTTCGCAACTTTTGAAATTTTTACAATTTTTGTTCCACGAGAGGGGCCTATGTATAACGGTGTAAAGTGTGTCATTAAATACTTGAAACCTTTGCCTTCAACTTCATTAAAAAGTCTATTACCAACACTGACAAAAGCAATTGCATTAGTTAGGTGACACGTCCTAGAGAAAAACAAGAACCAACAAGCGAAAGCGTAACACAACAGATTAAATAATAAAACGGCGAACGTAAATGAATGAGGAACGAAACGGCGTGGAACCACAGAGTAGGAAAGGACGTTATCTTTTTTTTTTTTTTTTTTTTTTTTTTTATATTGAGCTAAATCAGTTGTTAACACAGTAAAATGTGGTCCCTGCCACACAAACATTTATTTGTAGGTTTTTTTATGTGTTAAGGGGTTTGTAGTTTTCGATAATTCACTGCATGATATTGATATTATCGTGATGAACATGTAAAATATCGACATTTTTGGTCCGATATAACAGATTGACCGATATATCGTTGCAACCCTACTTCGAAATTTAAATGGGTGCAATTTTGTGGTAATACAATTTGCACTTGTGGTCACTTTATTAGCACACAGCAAAAAAACGGAATCAAGAACTTCTCAGTAACTGGTGTTCTATTATTAAGCAACGCAGAAGGTAACTAGGGGCAAAACAGCGGTCATTTGTTGGTCTCTTCCAGCAATGCTTTGCTTGAGTTTTTTACCCATTTATTATTATTGTTATTACTCCACGATTCGCTAAAAGTGGGTGGTGGAGGGTTTGTTGCACCGAACCCACTGTTCTGGAAAATTATAAGCTTAAAAATATAAAACCAATTTGATATTTACAAAATCATTTTTATTTCTCAATATAGTCTCCCTGAACACTGATAAACTTAGTCCAACGATGTTCCAAGTTCATTATACCGTTCCTGAAGTGACTTTCTGGAAGGCCTGCAAAATATCCATTTACAGCTGCAATCACCTCTTTATTTGAAGAAGAACGCTGACAAGCAAGAAAGTTTTCGAGTTTTTGGAATAGACAGAAGTCGGAGGGAGCCAAATTTGGGGATGTTCCAACACGTCGTAGTGCAGATCTCTTAATTTTCCTATTACTAAAAGACTCTTGTGGGCAGGTGCATTGTCCTGATGAAAGATGATTTTCTTCTTCCTCAAACTGAACTTTTTCTCACGAATTTTTTCATCCAGGTTGTCTAAAAGATCGGAATAGTATTGTCCAGTTATTGTTTTACCCTTTTCTAGGTAATCAGTGAACAAAACACCTTTAGCATCCCAAAAAACTGATGCCATCACCTTCCCTGCCGATTGAATCGACTTGGCCTTCTTTGGACCTGAACAACCAGCTTCTGTCCACTGCTTTGACTGCAGTTTTGATTCTGGCGTGTAATGGTGAACCCATGTCTCATCCATAGATACGAATCGACGCACAAAATCAGTTTTATTTTTGCTGAAACGCTCCAAACACTGTTCAGAAAGTATCGTGCGGATGCGCTTTTGATCAACAGCGAACAAATGCGGCACCCATCTTGCACAAAGCTTCTTCATATGCAATACTTCACGCAAAATGTATCCCACATGTTCTTTTGATATTCCTATGGTCTCAGCAATCTCACGCACCTTAATTCGTCTATCATCCAAAACCATATCGTGCACTTTCTGGATGATTTCTGGAGTTGTTACAATTTTCGGACGCCCTTCGCGTTCATCATCTTCGACATTGCTACGGCCATGTTTGAACTAGGCAGCCCATTTCTTAACTGTCGAATATGAAGGAGAAGAGTATCATACACTTTTAAAAATCTTCCGTGGATCTCGGATGGCGTTAAACCTTCTTTTACAAAGAATTTTATAACTGCACTATGCTCAATTTTTCCATCTCTGGTACAGCTCCGCCCCGCGCCTGCATCAAACAACTGTACAGACCAAACTACAGCGTAGAATGACTTGCAATTTCTTGCAGGCGCGTCTGGCATATGGACCAAATTGCAGGGAAAAAATCGCATGGGTAGTGCTGCCAACTATGGCCGAGGCCGATGGCAGGAAGCGCCCATGGGCTGCTTTGAGGAACCATCCCGACATTCGATCTGCGAAAACCACGGAAAACCCAGACCAGGATGGTCGAAGCAGTTTATGGAGACCTACTCCTACAGGATTCTAAGTTTTCTCGCTCGATAAATCCTTTCTACTGCATTCCCTAATCGCTCGTAGAAAGAAATGGGTATAGAAAATAATCTGTTCTAGCCCTGATTTCTCTATACATTAAAAGGGCCGTGCACATAATAACTACAGTAACTAAAAAACCCAAAGTAACAGATATCTTAAAAAGAGTCATGACCCAAAAATAGCAATGAGCCGGTCATATTGCTCGCAAAAGAGATGAAAGATGGACTACGGTAGTGCTGGATTGGATACCGAAAAACCTGAAAAGAGAAAGAGGAAGACCCCCGGATCGCTGGGATAAGGATATACGTCGAGTTACAGGCGTGAACTGGAAGAGGGTGGCTCAGGATCGATCAGCCTGGAAAGAACTACAAGAAAACTATGTAGAATTAAATTCTAATTTATATCTCATTAGGCTTAAAGAGGCTACATCCTGAAAAAGGATCGATATAGCTGCAATAATAATAATAATAACTCTCTCGGTCATTGCTAGATACGAATGTTGCTGGTGGTTATAAATGTTTGCTGTCATCCTGAAATAGGTCAGTCATGAATTTTTTAATTACCTTCTGCCGAGAGCAACGCCTTCGGTGTTCCAGATCTTCCCAACCTAACTCCCTCAACATCGCACTTACGCTCCCTTCTACGCTATACCTGTCTCGAATCGGGCCATTATGTATCTGCCATCAAAATCGCAGCAGAAAATGTTTTGCATCCCATTTTATTACCACAAAAACAAAGCAGATTCGATTCCCGTTCCTATCATTCACATTTAACTTTTCCACGGTTTCCCGAAATCACTTCGGAAGAATGCGGGGACTGTTCCTTCAAAAGGTCGTGGCCGAGTTCCTCGTCCCAGTTCTCATCGAGCTCTAATCACCTCCCCGTCGACGAGCTGTAAACGCCCAAGAAAAAAAGGCAATGACACACAAGCTGAAACCAGTCTTTGTGTTACAAAAATTAAATTTCGTGAAGAAAATCCAAACATTCCGTTATGTACTCAGTATGGGGTCGTCCGTTAATTTGGTGAGGTGTTTTCCCGGACCTCCGGTAGCCGGCTTCCCGAATCGTTGTTTATTCCGAAACTCGATTTCTCTGTTCAAGCTTATTTATTACACGACCGCTATACTCGATGCCACTCAATGCCCCTTGTCGGTCTCCTTGTCTTTGTATTCCGCAGGAGAGTTTCGTGTTGGGTATTATGCCACAAACAAAATACGTCGCGACCACACAGCAAACAGTACAGGGTAGGCGTACATTTGGCCGTCCTCTAAAGGCGGGTACCACCAGAACGAGGCGATCTTTCCGTTCCGTGCGTTCCTTCGGAATACTTCCTTGTTCGCATATTTCCTTGTTCGCATTCGCTATCGTCATTTCCTTGTTGTTCCACTGGGGAGTTTCCTTGTCGTTGCCACGAGGTACCTCCTCAGTACTTCCTATTGTTTTTCCTTTTGCCGGCGTATGCTTGCATCCCCGCGGCCTGCTGTTGGGGGCACGCTTCCGTGTCGGTGGTCCGCCGCTGGGGCAGTTCACGCCGATCGTCCGTAAGCAGACATCTGCCAGGGCCTGCGCTTTGCACAGCACTCCGTGAGTATCAGATCTTAGGGCCGGTTTGGACGGGGTAACCTAACGGTGACAACAACCGTCCAAACGGCACTCCTGAGGTCTCTCCGAAGACATCATGGATGCTACAGGAACCAGCACTGACGGCGAGTCTTCGGACAACATCGTCGTGCAGCTACTCGGCGGCCAGCATTCCTACACGAAGATTCTGCCAGCTACAGAAGTCCGAAACGCCACTAATAGTCAACATGGTAGAGAAGCAGCGTGCTCCAGCGCTGCCACTGCTACAGCTCCGGCAACCCAAGTGCCAGTCCTGATACAGAACGTGATGGGTATAAACCCTGAAATCGACCGCATGATTCATAATAGACTCAAGAAGAGAGGCAACACTGAACCAAGTCCATCTGTCTCCATAGTCGCAAAGATGAAGAGGACAAATAGAGAAGAAGAAACCCGGCCCACTGCAAGCTAAGAAGACCAAGCAAGCAAGAAGCCAGAAAAGAACCCACTACCTCGTACAGTCACAACAGCAAAGACAGCTCAACTCAAAGAAGCTATATCCATACAACTGCAACGGTTGTTCCAGCCTCCGGCTTCGACACTGAGTTCCAGACAGCCAGGAAGACTGTCCGCCCTCAAATAAAGACACACAGCGCGACCTGCAGATGGAAATATCTAACCCATATGGCCCGCTGAGTGAAAAATGGACCAGAGCCAAACACAGCAGCAGCAACAACAGCAGCAGCAGCCCAATCAACCCAAGCAACAGCTACCACCAATAGTAGTACAGTTTAAAAACTCGTACAAAGAGCTCTATCAAATGGTAAAAGGGGCCTCCAAGCACAACCGTTTCAAGCTAAATCAGCAGGTGGAGATAAAGTTAAGCTAACGCTCAATTGCACAGAGGATTACCTTAAAGTCACAGCTATGCTACAGAGGAAACATGCCATACTACACTTTCCCCACTGCAGCGGAGAAGCAACTCAAAGTAGTCCTACGAGGTCTGCCGACAAACATGCCCACTGTGGACATCAAAGAAGAGTTGGAAGAACAGGGCTTCGACATCCGCACAGTAGCGCAGCTGAAAAGACCCGGAGGATCGGACCTCATGCCACTGTTTTGGTCGTCCTGCCAGACCGGCCACAGAACAGGAATATTTCCAACTAGAGCATTAATGTCTCTGAAATTCGGTGAAAAACTCAGGTCATCTAATGGTCCACGCAATGTTATAATTGCCAGGCCCTGGGCCATGTTGCAAGACACTGCAACATGCCATCTGTGTGTGTTAAGTGTGCTGGCCCACACCTGTCCAACGACTGCTCTTTGAAAAAAGGCGACAACAACCCCAAATGCGCAAACTGCGGCGGCTTGCACGTCGCGAGCTACAAGGGATGTACTGCATTTAAACGAGCTCGCGAAAGACAGCGTGGCATTGCTACAGAGCAGGCAGCTAATGCCAAGAAAAAGCGCGAAGCGCAAAAGAATCTAAACTCCGGAGAAGAGCAGAAGCCTGAGGAAACTCCAGGTCCCTCTGCGCAGATCAGAAACGCCAGATGCCAACAGGAAACCAAAACCAACCAAGGCAAGGAAAAAAGCTCCTACCTCGGATACCAATAGACCCCTCCAGAGAGCAACCAAGAGATTGCTCCAGGAAGATAATTCTTCGGGCCCCAGGAAGAAAAACGCAGCTCCACAGCCACCAAGAAACAACTCTCCACCTCTTACTCAGAGGCACTAATGGTACCACACAGAATTCGCAGGCATCTCCTTCACCATCAGAAGCAGAGCAGCAAGCAAACCACACAGCCACACCAATACGCAGACAGCCATGTCAACGCCCTGAGACACAACCAACGGAGGCAACATGGACAGACTTCTGGACCTCGTTGGCACCTTACTAATATGCTAACATCCCTGCTACTTAAATTTGACCAGCTCGCAGCGGATATCAAGCTGCAGTCACGCCGGCCCGCAGGGCTGAACAAACCATGGACACCAAACCAACCATGAACAGGACGCACATTGAAAATTTGACACTGTGCGTTGGAACGCCTGCGGGATTTATCAACAAATCAACGAGTTTCGGCAGTTCTACGTGATGAAAACATAGACATATGCCTCATAGCCGAACTCATCTAAAGCCAGGATTGAGAATCCCGATAGCAACTACAACTGCTATCGTAAAGACAGACAACCGCAGGTGGAGGCGTCGCCATAGTATCAAACGTGGCATTCCCCACCATGAAATTCACCTGCCACCTATGCAACAACTAGAAGCCTGCGCAGTTGAAATAGGCACTACAGTCGGTCCAGTTACTATCATAGCTGCCTACAGACCACCCAGACAACGGCTTGAAGAAGATGACTTCACCAACCTACTTTCCATCAGGGGAAAATATTAATTGGTGGAGATCTAAATTCAAAACACCCTGAATGGAAATCCAGGGTAAGAAATAATGCTGGATGCCAGCTCTTCCGTCTTTCCCAAAGACATAACTTCCAAGTCTGGGGGCCTGAAGAACCAACTCATCATCCCTGGAATGGCAGACGCGCAGATGTCTTGGACGTCGCCATTACAAGAGGCATCACTGGCTTTGTGGCCGCCAGTACTATTAACAGAATGTCGTCCGACCACTCACCAGTAATGATACACATTGACATAGGCACATGGCAACATCTACCTACCAATTCTTTCAATTACAGCAAGACTGACTGGGCCAGCTTTCGCGAGGTCGTGAAAGCATCTATTCCGCAACAACTGAACGCAGCTAATCTGGACACCGAACTAAAGAACTTCTCCACTGCTGTCTGCAGCAGCCAAAAATTCTACACCCCCACCTGGACCCAAGCTGCAATCCTGGCAACTGCCTCCGCATCTTGTTGCGCAAATAAGACACAAAAACCGAGTCTCCAAGGAATGGAAGCTGACCCGGCAGCCCCAAACCAGGCGTCTCCTCAACCGACTGCAACGGGAGCTTAAGGCGCCCTCACAGAACACCGAAACAGGGAGTGGTCAGCGAGGCTTACCACCCTAAATACTCAGGACGGAAGTCTCTGGCACGCCACACGAAGGTTCACCAAGCGACGTGCACGTATACCAGCGCTACACGGTGAAAGAGGCCTTGTCTTCACTGACATTGATAAAGCTAATGCACTGGCCGACCACTTTGAAAGGCAGTTCAGGCCAGCTGACGATGAAGATGAAGACCACTCTGCCGACGTACACCGACGCCTCACACGCTTCCTTGCAGCTGAGGACGAATACCAATGAAAGCATAACTGAGATGAAGAAACAAAACGCACCATCACCCAGCTGCACCCACGCAAAGCTCCGGGGAAAGATCAACTGGGAAACGTCATCCTGAAAAATCTGCCGCTGAAGCAATATCTTTCCTGGTGAAGGTGTTCAACAATTCTCCAGACACAGAAATTTCCCAGATGCTGGAAAGAAGCGGTAGTCATCGCAGTTCAGAAGCCTGGCAAAGACAGCATGTTCCCCCAGCACTACAGGCCTATCAGCCTGTTGCCGGGGCTGAGTAAAGTTTTCGAACGACTCCTTTTGAAAAGGCTGAACACACACATCAAGAGTGAAGGCTTGATCCCAGACTTCCAATTTGGCTTCCAGCAAGGACACTCGGCCACGCAACAAATTATGCGGATTGTCGAAAGAGCCACCACCGCCTATAATTTCAAAGCCTGCTGCCCGCTCGTACTCCTGGATGTGGCGCGAGCGTTTGACGCCGTTTGGCACTATGGCCTCTTGTACAAGCTGTACCAACAGGGTATCCCCGGCCCGTTGGTGAAGCTAATCAGAAGCTACCTGTGCGGAAGATCTTTCAAAGTGAGAGTTGGAGAAAAACTCTCCTCAAGACGCCCTATCAACGCCGGAGTGCCCCAAGGATCAGTGCTGGGACCCGTATTGTATAATTTATACACCGCGGACATCCCGGCGCCAGCTACAGTCAGAACAGCATTGTACGCGGATGACACCGCTTTCTTCATAGCCCACAGGAACAAGGCCGTTGCAATTCGACGCTTGCAAGAAGTTTTGCAACAGACATTAGCCTGGGCGAGGAGATGGCGAATCTCCCTGAACACGGCCAAGACACAAGCTATAATGTTGACAAGGCGCTTGGGGAAACGTCGACCTCAACAGCAGCAAACCCCAAAACTCACACTCAATGGGGAAACAATAGAATGGGCACGAACGGTCAAATACCTGGGCGTGACCCTGGATGCCAGGCTAACATGGAATCCTCATATTCAGGATCTACGAAGACGAGTTGCTGCTCGACTACAGGAGCTGTACCCTGTACTCAACAGGGACAGCACGCTCCATCCAAGAATCGGCGTTGGCGTGTACTGCAGTTTGGTGCGCCCGGTAATGGAGTACGCGTGCCCAGTGTGGGGGTACGCGTCCAAAACCGCGCTAAGAAGACTGCAAGTCATGCAAAACCGGGCATTACGTAGAGCTCTACACCTGCCTGTAAGTTTTCCAACTAAGGACCTGCATCAAGCAGCAGGCATACCGCTGTTAAAGGACAGAATTAAAGCTCTGACTACAAACTTCTACAGAGCAGCATCAAAATCAGCAAACCCACTGATCGCTAGTCTTGGCGAATATAATACCACATTCGACAGGCACAGACGACCTCTCTCCATACTACATCAATGAAAGAAGAAAGGAGCTACAAGTTAATGACAAACCTGCAGTAAAGTGACGTAATCATCACAACGTTTGAAGGAAATGTCCTAGGACAACACCCTTCGCCAAAACTGCTTGGAAAAAGATCCAGCAGAAAGTAGCTCTCTTGCTGACCAGAACGAGGCACCGCACGTACGGCTCCGAGGCGAAGCGAGCAGACCAGTTCGTACGTGTAGCCGAGGCGCGGCAACACACTGTTCGCTGGAATTAAATAAAACCACTATATTTTATAGTTAAGGAGGTTTTCGCAATTGTTTCGTATTGTAATATTTTTAATCATGATTTGGGGCAACGAAAAGGTGCTCTATTTTATTAAGGGGCTCCGGTAGGATGGAAAATGATGAATTTTGTCATTTTCGGTTTTTTTGTTTTTTTTGTGCCTATTATGAATATTTGGAATGTCCTCTTTAAATTGGTGTATAATACATGCATATTTTTAACCTAGAAATGCTTTAAAAGAGACATAGAAACAACAGTGTCGAAGAAATGAAAGGATCTGTTTGGGCTGTCTTAATTCATGTTGCTTCAACTGATTCTGCTGCCCAACCACGGACTCTGCCCCATGGTGCAAGTACAATAAAGCGCTAACAGCAGTCCAAACATTTGTACAAAAGGATTGTTTACCATATGCTGTCATTGAGGAACTTAGGCCTATATTCAGGGATCTATCTGATGTACAGCTACTGAAAAAGTGTCTACATGGTCGTACCCAAAATTCAAATGAGTGCACCAGTGTTATTTGGTCAAGAATTCAAAAAAACTGTTTTTGTATCAGTTAAGGCTGTAATGACCCTTAACAATGGCAACTTGTCAAGGTGTGCAGCATTGAAGAAACTGAGTATTAGTGTTGGGTATCACACCATACAAGCTATGTATAGGCTTGACCAGGAAAGGGTTAGGGTGTCAGAGAAAGCATTGAGGGAAGTGGAAGAAGAGGCACGAGAGAAGAGAAGAAGACTAAAGAAAATGCTGGAAGAAAGGTATCAGGACGATCCAGATCACCCTAGTTATGGTTCTGGAATGCACTGAAACTTTGACAGCATTTTCCAGTAAGTTTACTTTTTGATAATTTTAGTGTACCTTTTCTTGGAAACTACCTGCATGAACTTTCTGAAACTTTTACAGCCTTGAAAGAATGTTTCTGTGAGTATTTTAACACAAGGAAATTGTATTATACCTTATAGTTTGTAAATTATTGACTGGACAGCACCTCCAAAAGTGCAAAAAATTGGAAAAGTTTTTGAAAAAAAATAATACTGCCAAACCAATCGGAACTTTGGGAAATCCCTGTGTTAAAATATTGTAAAACCATTATAGATTCACCATATTTTGTTTCAGATATGTATCACAATTCGTTGTTGAGAAAAGGTACAATGAAGTTCGCAAGAAATACATGGGAAAGATATACCCTTCCGGAGCCCCTTAAAGACTATTGCGGAAGAAGGACGAAAAAGTTTATCATAATGCAATAAGAGAAGGGGATGCTTGGTGCGAAATAAGTGTAATTATTGGAGAAGAAACTGATGTTAAAAAAAAAAAAAAAAAAAAAAAAAAAAAAAAAAAAAAAAAAAAAAAAACCTGATACATTAAGACGAAGCACAACATTCGTCTTCTCAAAATACTTAACAACGAATCACAAATTATAGTCTCTCAGAATGTTTAGCTCTTTCCTGCGAAACTATAACGCCTCCAGTGTGAGTCGGCATTATTGTCCAGTTTGACAATTGTTAAATATTTATATAGCTCGGCATACTTCTGGTATAATTCTTGAAATCAGTTGCTTTGATACGTTGAAAACATATTGCGAGGTAATAAATGGATCACCAGTTGCCAAGTATTTCAGTGTTATGGCTAACCTTTCTTCACCGGTTACTGCTTCTAAAAAATTTGCATCATTGATCTACATTTTCTCCCGAATCGACTGGATTGACTGGATAGTAAGTGGATGAAATTTTTTCAAACTTTCGAAAATGGCCACTCTCTTCTTCTTCCATCATACTGTTTAAAAATAATTTACCACTTGTTCCAATAAAGTATGGGACTCACATTTCGACTATCAAATACAAGAGTTGGAGAAGTTGCGAAGAAGAGCTGTTATATTTGTTTCTGGAAATCATCGCAGAACGCAATCAGTAACAGATATGATAGAGGAACTGGAATGGAACTCGTTGGAGGACAAAAGGAGGGTGAAGAGGGTCATGGGAGTGTACAAGGCGTATATTGGTGATGAGGCATGGAAAGATATTGGTGTAAGAATTGAAAGTAACGCAGGGAAGGGAAAATATGACCATGGACTTAGTACATTCACTTTATCTTATTCCCTGTAATAATTTTTACTTTTCGGTAGTTGTATGTTGAGTCTAATATATTAATTTTTGAATATTTAATAATTTTCTTTTGTTGCAATTATTTTTCTAGTTTTAGTAATATTATACTATACTTGCTATTTTTTTGTCTTCTTGTTTTCACTGTAACTAATTGTTCACAAATAGTGATAATTGTGTTTACTAAATAGCTATCATAAGATAATAGGTATATTAATTGTAAAATGGTTTTTTCGGTTGGAATAAATAAATAAATGATCACAAGCTGGCACTCGATTTCAGGCACAAGAGTGTAGGAAGATTCTCTTTTTTAGGGTGTCAGGGATTGGAATAAGTTACCAAGAGAAATGATGAATAATTTGCCTAAACCCTTGAAAGAATTTTAAGTTGAAATTTGTAAAGGGCAAATGTAGGTGGATGTAGAATAGGAGTATAGGGAAATTGCCACCGGAGCGTGCACTCCATTGCAATTTAATTTAATTAATTAAAGTCTAGTTGCCCATCATCGTCATTTGTTTCTCTTTATAACTAAACAAGCAATCACTATGAATGCAGCATCAGCCATACTAAATCGTCACCGCGATCTATACCCTCGTTTTAACTTCGAAACACAGTCAACTCGTCAGAACAAACGAATCGACGGATACCTGTCACGTTCGATGCGTTGGCGAACTGCATTTGATACACCAAAGTGTACGTACTGTCCGCCTCGCCTCACCGAGCGTGGTGGGTGAACGGTTAGCGTTCTGGCCTCGCAATCGTGGAGGACGCGGGTTCGAATCCCCGTCCGGGCATCCAGATTTGGGTTTCCCCAAATCACTCCAGGCGAATGCCGGAATGCTTCCTTCAAAAAGGCCATCGCCTAATTCCTTCCCGTTCCTTGTCCCCAATCCCATCCCGCCTCTAATGAACTTAGCCGTCGACGAGGCGTAAAGCAGTAAAAAAAAAAAAAATTCGTTGCCTCGTACAGATGTGTACCCGCTAGGGTTGCCAGATGGCCCGGAAATCCGGGAATGTCCCGGAATTTTGTTTCTGCTACCGTGTCCAGTAATTATGCGTTACTGTCTCCGAACTCCGTATAATATGATGTTCCTCAAACTCAGTTGACCACAATAGGCAAGAGGCCAAACCCAACATCCCGCGCTCGCAGCGGGAGGATGGAATTTACAAAAAGTTTGAGATTTTGTCCCTTAAATCTGAGGAACTGAAATTGACATTGGAAATACGTTTTGAATTTTCTGATATATTGAAAATTATAGACGCAGTTAACATCGATTCTCTTTGTACAGAGTTCACAAGTCTGAAAGTTGTTTTTGAGGTTATTAGATTCATCATGATTTTTATTAATATGATAAATAACTAATCCACGATCAAGTTTCAAATTTTAACTTGTTTTATTGCTAGTAAGCCATCGAACTTCAAAATACAGTTCACATATAAACACAACACTCCCACGATTACAGTCGACACTTCTTCCAAAGATAATACTACCATAACTGTTCGTTCAACACTGTCCTTGGCCGACGTAATCTGAGTCTTTAAAAAGTCTCTGCTGGTCGCATTATATAAGTTCCATCGAAGTTCTAGAACACTACAAAGGCTTCCGACAGATATTTCTCGTACATTAACAATACTTCAACAATTGAAAACATATTAATAACAATCAGAATAATACATAATCATTTACAATCATTACAAAATGCTTAGAAATGAAAATTAAAGATACTTAAGCAAAAAATTATCCACATAAATCATTTTAAACTGTAGTAAATCATCCTTTAAACATAGTAGCTCACCTTAATACCTACAATTACAAATATTTAAGTAATTCTCTTGCCAGGTATTTGGTATTTGCATAATTTCTTTTCACAAAAGAAAATCCATTTACACTGATTTACAATAAAATATAAGACAAATATCCAAAATAAATTTCAATCAGATTCTAGCTTGCTACAAATGCTTCATAAAATACAATTCCAGTTAAAGTTTAGGTTTGAGCGCTGTTACGAGGTCCTTCCAAAAGACTTACTAAACGACAAAATCTGGGCCAATTTCTTTAGAACAAACGTTTCTAATGGTTTTGTAAATTTAAAGGTAATAGTTGGTTTTGTTTTGCCAATTGCAACAAGCAACGCCTTTTGAGAGAGAAGTTTTAGCCCGTTGAACAATTTATGGACTAAAGAGCTAAACAGAATGTCCATGGAATTGATTAAGGCTGAATTGCAAACTCAGTCTATTTTGAAGTGTTATACTTAGAAATTTTATCAGTATTGCAAAGCAGTGACGGAGAAAAACTGTTGAAAATGGCATAATCTATTGATAAATATTATAAACAGTAGTTGACTAAGATGCTTTTTGATTGATATTGGTTTAGGCAATGATAGATGGTAAATTTTTGTTTATTTGTATAGCTGATCTTGATTTTCTACTTAAGTTTAATTAATAAGCCTACCGGAAGTGTTCAGTTTATGTTTAATATTTTTGAGGTTTTGATTTACAATACCCGATGTCGGTTTTCTGCTAAAGTATGATAAAAGAGGTACCCAATTTTCGTGCTAAGTTTAGTATTTTTCTTTTTGATTCATAATACCTGATGTCTATTTTCAAACAAAGGTTAATTAATAAAACTAAAAGAGGTACTGTATGTATAAAAGGTAGCATAGTTTTTACATAAAAGGCAATTTTTTTTTATTATTTGCATTTTTGTTGACTCTTTAAATATACCACTAAAATACTTTTTAATCCCAGAAATGTCCCGGAAATTATGATCCTGTATCTGCCAACCCTAGTACCCGCCTTAAAGGACTGGCTATTGTCACATTGGTAGTCGACTCACTGAATCATTGTTTATTCCAAAACTCGATTTCTTTCTTCAAGCTTATTTATTCCACGTCCGCCATACTCGATGGCACTCGAAGCCTTTGGTCGATCACCTCGCCTTTGTGTACCTCGGGCGAGTTTCACTTTGCCCGTCGTGTCACAAACAAAATACGCCGCCGACAACACAGGGTCGACATACACTTGGCCGCGACTGTCACATTGGTTGCTTTCATGCGGGATTGGCTCTGTCCTCCTCCCTTTCACAGCTTCCTGGAAGGGTCGGTCAATTGCACCGTCCAATATCCTTTCGCTCTTACATCTTCACCTCTGTGAATTCCGGGAAAAAGGTGTTTTTTTTTTTTTTTTTTTTTTTTTTTTTTTTTTTTTTTTTTTTTTTTTTTTTTTTTTTTGTAACTGCTTTACGTCTCTATTTAACATCGAGGTCTTTAGAGACGGGAAAGGATGGGGGGCAAGGAATGGGAAGGAATTCGGCCATGGCCTTTTGAAGGAAGCATCCCTGCATTTGCCTGGAGTGATTTGGGGAAACCATGGAAAACCCAAATCTGGATGCCCGGACGGGGATTCGAACCGCCGTCCTCCCGAATGCGAGACGAGAACGCTAACCGTTACACCTCCCCGCTCGGTGAAATAGGTGTGAATAGTCCTACGTTCCATCTGGTCCAAGCCCATATGCAAAATGATATTGGCAAGGATCTCGCTGGATGGTTGTTTCAGATAAGGCTGATTGCAATTTTAATGCAGATCTATGACGGATGTATAGTTTATATTGCAATACATATTATTCTTTTCTCTTTATACGAGATTCTGCCCTTTGACGTTTATCTTACAGCACCGTATCCCCCCCCCCTTACGATCCTGCAATAAAGGTAACAATGAACTGAACGGTATTGTTACCTAAGCGACGAATTTACAAATTTGAACTTGCATGTAAAGTAAATCGGCCTATTCATCGTCCAGCTTATAGAATATTCTTGTAGAACTATAACTGTGTGGCCGTGAACCATTCCAACAGTATAATCAAATAGAATTTATTTTCAGAAATTAATAGTGATTACGGCAACACAACTTCATTTGCCAGCACAGTACTCATCGACATTGAATATCACCTAACAGGGGAGCAGCTACTATGGGCTAGGCAGTGCATTGCACCGGGGCCCCTACGCTCAGGGGGCCCCCAAAGCGCAGTTACGAGGCCCACCAGCCTTCTTGGCAAACTGGCGACCATTTTTTTTTAGCTCTACAGTCTTCTATAGGGGCCCCTGAGACATAGGAAGCCCCTCACTAAGGGCCCTCTCACTGCTATGGGGGCCCCCAACCACTGCCCAGGGGGCCCCTAAGCACGACTCAAGGGCTCTATCCTCAGCTCAGGGGGCCCTTACCAGCAACACAAGGCAAATAAAAGGTCGCCCATCTGGCCTGAGGGCCCAAAATAATTTTTTTTGCAACGGGGCCCTTGACCTAGCTACGCCACTGTTACCCAATAGCTATGTCCACACTTGTGCCTCTTCCTTTTCAACTTACCTTTTCCTCTTGCCCGTTCCTCTTGCAACATGTTCATCTTGAGGCATGCCCTTTAGTGTCCACATTCACGCTTCACGAAGTATGCCCCTCAGTCGCAACAACATGGACGATCAAATTTGTCTACAGGGCGTTACAGCTGCCATTATTAGTATATTAGCGAAATTCCGGGGGAGGGGGGTGGGAGGATCGGGGAGAATCGCGGAGGAAATTGTGGTTAAAAGATTATTTGAAAACTAGAAATGTGCAAATTCTCCAAGAACTGCAGTTCAGTGACAATACGCTGTTTAAGAACTTTATGCAAATGTCGAAGCAAAATTTATATACTCTTGTAAAATTCGTCGACCCCCGATTGCCAAACAGGACACCAATACTGCACACTGAATATTACGCGCCCTGCGCCAAATGTTTCTACAAGAATTTCGACAAAACAAACAATTCTGCATTGTCAAAATTCTTCACAATAATAAAACTACGCGAAACATTAATTTAAATGAGCTTTAATTAATTCTAAATGATGCGTAAAATTATTAAGTACTGATTATAAGTACTGTCACTTAAATGGATGACCAAAAAACCTATGAAATAACGCGGCAAAAGTTCCGCGATATTGCGTAAGCTTACAGGAATATCGTAAAATAGCTCTAAAATAGTTTAACTGAATTTATTTGAATAAGGTAGACCGAAAAGAACAACAGAACTAAACAAGACTGAATCGCTAGGTAGTTACTTCTGCATTCGACGTTGAAATCCTGTTTCCAGCAACCTCTTCTATTTCATTCATTTCCTTCGGCCTAATTGTAGCGGATATGAATGCGATACTATTATATGCGAACCATGATAAACTAATTCCCATCACCTCCATCGTCGTTCTTCTTGGAAAGAACTTTCCTCAGACTCTTGATTTTCTTATTCATTGCAGCTACATCTATCGAATATTTTTCCCCAAGGATCTTTAGAGCACCTGTTCTCTTGATTTTTTTTTTATTATTTTTTTTGCGTTCCGGTAATCTTCGATAAATGAAAGTGTTTCCTCGTTGGAGAGCGACGTGTTACAAGAGGAGACTCACGAGAACCTACTTCAGCTGCTGGGAACGCTTGCAACACGCCGTACCTCCTGGTTTGTTGAACGAACTGGGGATCTCGGGCATGCTCCTGACGCATGCCTCTGAAGACCAAACGTTGAACAAGTGTGGACACAGCTACTGGGAAGCTTCAATACGTTTTCAGTCGGCATCACATAGGGCGGCGCTCCTTTGAGGGTTAAGGTAATGACAGTTTTATGAGGCCCTTATTGTAGTCGTCTATGGTACGTGCTGATATGTGGGGTTTCTTAATGGTATACATGTAGGTAAAAACTTGAGCCGCTATATGTTAGTGGTCAGGGGAACTACTTTTGACACTTTATCGTTTCTCTGTCTGAGAAACGCTGTCTTGGGGTAAGGCTACACTGCAATCGACTTCGGCCGATTGTTCACTCTGCCGAATACGGCCGATATCGCCCAACCAAACAAAAGTATGCAACTATATGGATTCCGGCTACACTATGACCGACCCATACTCCGCCGGACTCTGCCGACTTCTTTCACCTACCAAACAATTTTGTTTTATTAGTGCGAATGCGCTTGTATCGCATCATTTAAGCATTCGTATCTAGCTATATCGCCGCATCGAAATGCAAGAATAAAAATGTATTTTCACCTATAAATGCATATTATGACTTGCTTTGATATTTCTAACCGAGCGTGGTGGGTGCACGGTTAACGCTCTGTCCTCGCATTCGGGAGGACGCCGGGGATCCAGGTTTGTGTTTTCCATGGTTTCCCCTAATCACTCCAGGCGAATGCCGGGATGCTTCCTTCAAAAAGGCCATCGCCGAATCCCTTCCTTGTCCCCAGTCCCATCTCATCTCTAATGACCTTAGCCGTCGACGAGGTGTAAAGCCATAAGTAAAAGAAAAAAAGATATTTCAGTAAATTACATAAATTGTCTGCTCTATATATAAATATCATATTTCATAAATTTTCGATTTAAGTTGATAGCAGACAAGACTATAGTAATGATTCCTTACGAAATTCACCTTTTCCTGTTATTACTTAAGTTCAGACTTTTTTTTTCATATTAAATCAAATGAACTGTATCCCTGAGGAAATCTTTTACGAAATACACGTGTATTAGGTTTCGGAACAGAGAATTTGGTATGGAACAAGTGAAGGGCATCTACATTAAATAAAATACATGAGTTATAAAATATTTTGTTGTTTTCGCAGCCGTCATAGTAATATATAAAATGGCTTACGGGATTAACGCTGCGTTGAAATATTCCTTCTTCTTCGTCTACCCGACGTTTCGACCAAGGCTTAGGCCGTCTTCCGAATCTGCTACAGATTTGGATCTGCTGGAGACTGGCGTGGTTAATTGTTTACGTATTTGTATATATAAAATACATCAGCGTCACAGCAAGCATTTCTTCTGGAGAAACACATTTCCTGAAATTCGAATTTTTTTCTACAGCAGGTCGGATTCCTTCCAAAATATAAAAAAAATTTCTCCAGTTTCATTCTAAAGTATTCCGAAAATTTAATTGGTTGTTCCAATAGTTTCGAGAACAATGTATGAAGTTCTCCCACAGCTTCTCTCTCTGAAAAAATGTCCTTTACAAATTTACTTTTCCCATGACCAAACATGATATTAAATCTCACTCAGCATTTCAATAAGGGATCGTGCATAAACCACGTAGCTCCATTTTGGCCTCCTGTGAACCCCTCCTCTCCCTCCCCCCCCACGTAGCCCTACGTGGCTTTTGCCTCTAATCTCCCCTCCCCCAATCCAAGGAACACGAAGCTTTTTTCCCTTTTGATTCCAGAAGACATTTTGTACCGTTTTGTCTTGTCAGACTATTGTAAAGTACATACGGAGTTAATTAACTGAGGTAAATAAATATTCATATGCTGTTGTGTGTTCTGTTCCCCATTTTAACTGTGAAAAATGTTATGAAAGGAAAGCTACGTGGCCTGGCTCCAAACCCCCCCCCCTCTTCCCGCACGTAGCCCAGCGTAGCCTTCCAGCCAACATCCCCTCCCCCCCGGACTGAGCCACGTAGTTTGTGCACGCTCCCTAACTTCAGTTTCGTCCATCTTGCGACGCGATCTGTTGAGAACTGAATAACAATCGGTTGAAGTCTGCCGGCTGAGTTAACAATCGGCCAAAGTCTGTTGCAGTGCAGCCGTACGCTTACACGATCCTTCGCGCCCGCTCCAGCATCCGCTGACCGGAACAGAGGCGAAAGTTGCTGGAAACTTTCTTCTCTTGAGCTCGCTGGAGAGCCAAGTTTTACGGTAAGCACCCCTGCAAATTTAATTTCAGCCTGTAGTCGATAATCCAACGCATCTCGTCCACCGCATTTTCAGGGCGTTTCCACAAACACCGACAAAAACAGAGCCGGTGCCGACCTGTGTCTCTTTTTCACACCGCGCCCAGCAGGTATTTCAGAAAGCAATTTATTAAATTGATGACGAAAAGTCAGTTAGAAATACCACCTCCTTCCTCCTAACAGTCAACGAATAGGGAAGTATTCCGTTTCTAAACATGGCTAAAGAAGCATCTTGGCTCAGAACAAGTGGTGTCACCTTACGCACAATTTCTATATTTTTATTTTTTACTTATAGCTTTACGTCTCGTCGATGTTGAGGTCGTTAGAGGCGGGATGCGGCTGGGGACAAGGAACGTGAAGGAATTCGGACATGACCTTTTTCGAAGGAAGCATCCAGGCATTCGCTTGGAGTGATTTGGGTAAACCGTGGAAAACTCAAATCTGGATGCCCGGACGGGGATTCGAACAGGCACGGGGTCCTCCAGAATGCGAAGAGAGAACGCTCACCCAGCACGCTCGGTTTCACTAACTTCATGTTATAGAAAAAGTAATGTTAATAGTACCAATTAAGTAAATAATCACCATAAATGGGGTTGCAACTAAACCAGAAATTAGTTACATTTGAACATCTAAAACTAATACATCAACAAAACAAAGATAAACATGTATTTCTCTGTTTTTTTATGATTAACTAACGAAACAGCCAAAAAGAAAAGCGAAAGAAAATTGTTAGCTTGAACTGAAAACTTCTCTACCTCAATCACAGATGACGAGGATTTCTACGAAATTTAGTTACCATCAACGTTTGCTAATTTTTTTTTTTAAATTCACTTATTTCCATTTACATTTTACCCAGCATCTAGAGGCTAAAATAGGCCACTTTCTTCACTATCTTTTTTTTTATTTTTAGTTTTGGCTTTACGCCTCGTCGAGCCGGGATGGGGCTGGGGACAAGGAACGTGAAGGAATTCGGACACGACCTTTTTCGAAGGAAGCATCCAGGAATTCGCTTGGAGTAATTTGGGGAAACCATGGAAACCCCAAATCTGGATGCGTGGACGGGGATTCGAACCGGCCGCGGCGTCCTCCCGGTTTCACTAACTTCACGTTATAGAGAAAGTAATCTTAATAATACTAACTAAGTAAATATTCACCATAAATGAGGTAGCGAATAAATCAGAAATTAGTTACATTTTAACATCCAAAACTAATATATCAACACAAGAAAGATATAACGTGTATTTGAAAAAAAGAAGGGGCACTTCTTCACATGTCCAGATGGCCAGTGCAACAGTATTTTTTTTTTTTTTTTAAGAAAATTCTCTGTACTTTTATTATCAACTAACGAAACAGCCAAAAGCGCCGTTTATGTTTCAGTTTTAGCCGTTTCAAACTGGAGAGTTTACTTGTGATACTCAATTCCGGAATGCCACTGAGTACGACGTCGGAACACGTAAGTCCACAGCTTATTTAGTTGGCATATCGACACAACTTCGTACTCATGGCTTTACGCCTCGTCGACGTCGAGGTCATTAGAGGCGGGATGGGATTGAGGACAAGGAACAGGAAGAAAATTTAAAGGAAGCATCCCGGTATTCGCCTGGAGTGGTTTGAGGAAATAATGGAAAACTCAAATTTGGATGCCTGGACGGGGATTCGAACTGGCGTCCTCCCGAATGCGAGGCAAGAACGTTAACCGTTCACCCACCACGCTCGGTGCTGCACAATATAATCTTGCTCAATTTTCAGTTGAGTCATGCAAGATGATACGTCGAATGTGTTTATTGTATTCTACCTACTAAGTATCCATAAAGTTATCGAAAGACGTCGCTGCGACATGTGCCGTTCAACTCATTGTGGTGTGAGTAAAAGATGCACATAGGTCCTAATTGTATGCAACTGGCAGGCTACTAAACTTACCCGGAGCTGCATTTAATCGGTGAATAAGAACTGCGTATGATTTGAGATATTATTTGTCAAACTACTTTGTCGGCAGCAAATGAACAAAATATAATGTATAAACTGTCCAGTACTGTTATTACCAATAATAAATCCAACACTATCAGTTGTTTTCACACTTCAAAATTTTCTTCCAAAAATGTATACACTTCTTTCCACTCCTCCAGTTTTTCTACTCTGTATTTGAAACTTCGCCTATTATACCCCACAAGCACGGTCCGCTGTCCACAACCTCAATGAATTTTAGACTATATTTTTTATGGCTTTAGGCTTCGTCGATATCGATGTGATTACAGGCGAGAAAGGATTTAGGGAGAGGGGGGATTATATATATATATATATATTGTAATGACACATTACAGCCGTGTGATGTTGCAGCTACGCAAGTTTGCTTGGAGCCAGACAGGACAGGTAGCTGTCGCCCACAGGAATGTGGCTACCCCTCGTATTTCCCCTAATCCGCTGGGCGGAAGGGTGGCGTGGGGATTCGCTTGGAGGACACTCGGGTGTGCACCTCGTGGTTGTACGCACGGACGTTGGAAGAATACGCGAGTGCGAGTGTGAGTTCGCGCTTCTGCTGGAAGAGTCTCATCAGCTGACGGGTGGCGTCGTGTTCGCCTCACGTTCGACGCAGCACAGACGTAGAGTGAGCCCTCAAGCAGCTAGGACGGGAAGATGTCGACGCAGTCTGGAGACGAACCTGCTCCTTGCAGATACGGACTGGAAAAACTCTTCCAGCAGAAGCGCGAACTCACACTCGCACTCGCGTATTCTTCCAACGTCCGTCCGTACAGCCACGAGGTGCACACCCCAGTGTCCCCCAAGTGAGTCCCCACGCCACCCTTCCACCCAGCGGTCCAGCGGATTAGGGGAAATACGAGGGGTAGCCACATTCCTGTGGGCGACAGCTACCTGTCCTGTCTGGCTCCTAGCAAACTTACGTGGCTGAAACATCACACGGCTGTAATGTGTCATTACAATATATATATTTTCCTTATGACTTTACGCCTCGTCGACGTATGGGTCATTATAGGCGGGAAAGGAAGAGGGGCACAGAACAAGAAGGTATTTGGCCATGGCCCTTTTGAAGAAAGTATCCCGGCATTCTTCTGGAATGATTCGGGGAAACCATGAAAAATCCAAATCTAGATGACCGGACGGGGATTCGAACCGGTGTACTCCTGAATGCGAGAACATAGCCTTACCGCTGATCCACCACGCTCGGTGTTACAAAATGATGCGAGTATTACTCATTTGTAAATATTTTGTGTTACTGAGTTAAGATCAGAGAACCAGTGTGAACAAATGTGGACATGGACGTTTTCACACACATCGGCAAATCCGGAGCCGGAAGCAGTGTAATAAAATTAGAGCATCCATGCACAATTCGCTCTGGCAATTGCAGATGCAGGCAGTGTTGAACTGACGCCAAGCCGATAGCGGCCTCTTTGATTTTATTGATTTTTTATTCACATTTGTCCACATTGACACTTGTCCTATGACGGAGAGGTGTTTATACACCTAATCTCGGTAGCAACAATTCTGTTCATATTTTTTGAATAAATGATTTTTTTTTGCCTACGACTTTGCGCGTCGTCGATGTCGAGCTCATTAGAGGCGGGAAGTGATGGGGACAAGACACGGGAAGGAATTCGGCCATGACGTTTTTGGAGGAATCATTATGGCATTCGCCTGAAGTGATTTGGGGAGACCACGGAAAGCGCAAATCTGGATTCCCGGACGAGTTGAATAAATGAGTAAGTAAGCACACGATATTGTAACATTAATTGAGTTCGTGGAGCGGATGGCGTCTGACTGGAGATCGGAAGGTCCACGGTTCGAATCCCAGTACCACAGCGGATTTTCATAAGCTCTCCACCTTCGGCACGGCTTGCTGTGAAATTTGAATTACACCAGACAGCTACCGCGATTCGGGTTCCATGTTAAAACTGTGATCCCCTGCAGGTCTACCAACTCTAGTTGGAACACGGATGTGTACCCATCGAAACCAAATTCAATCCAAACGAAGGCTTAACGTGGTTCTAGTTGGCCCAAACACTTCCATACAATTCATCTGATGGACTGTAAACCGTGTTTGCAGAATGAAACAGTCAACTGTTTAAAAGACAGAATAAGAATAGAAATGTATCCATTTTTAGAATTATATTTTGAAGTGAAAGGAAAAAAGAATAACTGTATATATTCAGGTTATACATTTATTGTTAGTAATAAAAATAACGAACAGTTTATACCAGGGGTGGCCAACTCACATGATCTTGCGGGTTACTTTGGAAATGCATCATAACTCCGCGGGCCGCATATAAAATCATATATCCCCATGGGCGCTGGCAGGATTACTTTAAGGGAGGTGCATCTGTTTTTTTTTTTTTTATACATTATATATAACACTTATTAACTAAGGATACTAAATTTATTGACAAGGTGTTGAACAAATTTGGACAACAACGTAGGTGCCTTTAATTATTATTCAAACAGTGAATTTAATAATAAAATTTTTGTTTCTTAATCTTTTTCTGTGTATTTTCTTTCATAGCAGGGGGGTGCAAGTGCACCCCCTCCCGGCACCCATGTATATCCCCGTATTAGATTTGGACCAATTGTAGAAATATTTGTTGAGTGAAAAAATGAAATATAATGAGTTATTATTATTGTGATTCCTATTATTCTTACATTTAAACATAGATAATACGATAACAATGATACTCATAATGTCGACAGATAATTTTTGAATATATGGATGCACAAATACTGCATTTTTTTTAAGAAATTGATTTTCTCTTATTTGGTCATTGTAAAATTACTATATTTTGTAAAAGTTTGATGAACATCGCGTGCCGGAAAAATGTTCAAGGCGGGTCGCGGGTTGGCCACCCCTGCTTTATACATTTTGTTAGTTTTCTACGGCATCGCACCCGTCAGTGATAAAAGAGACGTGTGATCGTAAGTTTTCCCGGCGGAACTGTTGCTGGAAGATTTCTCGGGCGTGCAGCCGGGTCAATTGATCGCAGATGTACGAATTATCGATGGCGTAACATGCCATCATCTTTAGATAGCGTTGTACGAATTATCGATGGCGTAACATGCCATCATCTTTAGATAGCGTCCACTGGTCGGCATGAAGAGCGCAGTTCGGGACGCGACTGCTGGTCTGCTTTTTTTTTGTTTTTTTTAATCACTGCCTCAACGGCGTTTTACAGCCCCGCTACGATTTGTAGCTTTATCTGTGGATTCACTGATGGTGGTAGATTTTGTTTTCGCTAATTGTGCGCTTTGGGGGAAAACCGGCTTTGACCGTAGTTTTACGGCCTGTGTGGAAACCCTTTTGATATTCTTATTATTTATAGTTGACTGGTTTCAAGTGGTCAGTTCGGGATCATTGCCGCAATCAGTTGTGTTAACAACTCGACAATTTTCCCCAGTTGATTTGCTCGTCTTGGCTCTTGATTACAGCATTGGTGCCCGTGATGGTCATTTAAGTTGGTCGACGGATGAATATTGACGTGGCTTGATAACCATCTCTGAGGTCTCTCTGGTCTGCCGATTTGTTGGGAGTGACTTGGTTGGCGCTGGCGTTTACGGCTTCTGATGGCATCTTGAAGCTTTCTTCTTATGGGGCATCCCCCATAGCTGGCGGCGTGGTCAGAGCCACAGTTTGCACACGTCGGCGTTGCATCACGCGGACGTGTGCAAACCAGGTTGTTATGACTCCCTCCGCAACGAACGCAGCGCACTTGCTTGAGACAGTCTGAAGCTTGATGCCCGAAGCCTTGGCAGCGAAAGCATTGATGTAACGTTGCCATCGGTCTTCGCTTCTGTGGCTTCTTGTTGGAGTTCAGTATTCTCCTTTCCATGACTTGGCTGCTGGCCGGGGCGAAGGACTTGGTTGCCTCAGGCTCTCTCCTGTCTGGTGCTGGTCGTGAGTCTGAATTGTCATCTTGGGGTGTTCCCTCATCCATGTTGCAGGTGACTCTTGGAGCTGCTTCTTCTTGATGAGCACCAGTTGTTGAGTTCCGAGTGCTTTCTTGGAGAACCATGCTGTATCTTATGTTCCTAGTTTCTAGGAATTTCTTGACTGGTCTGCTCCGGGGGCGACGATATTTATACCCTCTGACCCCGCCCCTCCCCCCCCCCACTCCCGCCACTGCGCTCCGATAGCGGTGGTGGGGCTAGTGAAGCAGTGACCATCAGTTTGTACGCCACCTCCGTCGCGCACAGTGCCTCGGCTCCGGTATTTGTGGAGCCGCTTCAATGCTGGGTTCCAAGCTTGGCTTAGTTTGAACCCGTTGTCTTTGTTTATGAGGTTACCCCGTAGCCGGATCTCAATGGCTTCCTTATACACACAGTCCCAGAAGTGAGATGTGTTTCTCAGAACTTCGGTGTCCTCGTATTTAATAGTATGCCGTGTCTCGAGACAATGTTCAGCAACTGCGGATTTTGACGGCTGCTCTAGCTCGGTGTGGCGTTTATGTTCCCTACACCATTCTTCGACCGTGCGAATTGTCTGCCCGACATATGCTTTACCGCACTCGCACGGTATGTGATACACGCCCGGTTTCCTGAGACCCAAATCATCTTTAACTGAGCCGAGTAGGGCTTTAATCTTGGCCGCCGGGCATGTTACGCCATCGAAAATTCGTACATCTGCGATCAATTGACCCGGCTGCACGCCCGAGAAATCTTCCGGTAACAGAGAAGGTTGAGAAATAATCTTTCAAATCAGTTGCATAGAGAGCGTGCATAAACTATGTGGTTCCGTATAAACAAGGGGGGTTGGCTGGAAAGATACGCTGGGCTACGTATGGGGAGGGGTAGGGCTGGTGGGGAAGGGGGGGTTGTTCCCAGCCAGGCCACGTAGCTTTTCATTCACATTATTTGTCACAGTTGAAATGAGGTTCAGAACACACAACACCATGTAAATATTTATTTCCTTTATTTAATTATCTTCGTATGTAATTTACGTTAGTCTGACAAGAGAAAAGCAGCAAAAAATGTCTTCTGTAATCAACAGGGAAAGAAACTACGTGCTACGCGGGAGTTGTGGGGGGGGGGGGGTTGTAGAGACAAAAGCCACGTCGGGCTACGTGGGGGGAGGGGGGTTCACAGGAGGCCTAAATGGAGCTACGTGGTTTATGGACGCTGCGATATCTTGCTGGTCGATCACACGCAGCTACAGGACCAACGCTTTTCCTGCCAAAGTAAATATTTGGGGTGCCAGGCTCAACGTCCCCTTCCGACGGAAGAATCACCGTCAACAGTGTGGTATGCCGTTTAACCCAGGGCTTTGGTTCACAATGTGGTGATTAGGAATCTTGCACCACCTACTCTCTTCTCTGCTACCCTGCCGGCCAAGTCCACCACCAGGAATGGAATAGAGGTGGGCAAAGTGATTCACTAAAAAGAGCGGTGTTCATTTGATCACTCTGCGAAAAGAACTAGTTCTTTTGAACGGTTCACTAGCTCACTTGCTCAGTTATATTTGAGACCTTTTTTTTTTTTAGGTCTCACCCTTCAGAATCCGGTTACACCCCCACCTTTCGATGAAAATACCCCCCTTAAATCGACTTTGATGCAATTAATAGACTCTTTTTTTTACCGTTCATTTTTTAGTGAGCGACTGCTCATTCGCTCTACGGGGACACAGTCGAGAACAGGCTCAAAAAAAATGGATTTTATTTTTTTAGTCTTGTTCAATGCTCCAATTATTTAGCTACAAAATGCCGTTTGTTTCATGCAAATTTGACGATTAGATTCGGAGTTATTATTTATTTATTTTTTTAGTGAATCGTGGTAACAGTGTTTCTGTAGTGTACAGTAGTATGTATAACTTTTAATACAATATTTTCTCAAAACTACATTTTATGATCTTCTGGTACACTTTTCTAAAAACTAAGACTGTTAAAGACATCAGACTTTCAGCATCTATTGTTAAAAAACGATGATTAATCTAATCAAAAAATGGAACCTGTCGTAATAACAAGAACAATTTTATAAGGTCCAAGGTATTTATAAAAGTAATATTTTTTTGTCTTTTTAGAACAAAAAATCATTACTCATAAGTCATAAACTATATAAAATATAGTAACAAATCTTTATGTGATTTGAAGATTATATTTTATCTGTATGCTGCGAAAGTTTCAGGTCTGCATCTCCATTAGTTTCTTCAGAAAGTGCACCTGAAGTTTCCTTGTTTTAACATTGATTTCTTATGGGAGGTCCTTCGCGACTGAATTGCTCTAAAGAACTGATTCACTCGCGATCGACCCATATATAGACTGGAAACCAGCTAACCCCGTGGCAGCGCCGTGGAAGCGCCGGACACCATCACGGTGCCGCAACCAACTGAGTCAATGGGGCGTGCACATTTATTATATATTCATGGTGGACTCTGCAAGCTGGTACTTTGAAATATCCTAAAAAGACGTTTTTGAAAAGAAATGTTTCAAGTAATAGTTAACTGAAGTTGTGCTTAAAACCAAATGCATTATTCACGTTTTGTTTTGATTACTTTTTCGAGGTCATTTGAAGTTTTTAAATGGTAGCCTAAATAATTTGTTGTTAATAATAAACAGAAAATATGTTTCTTACCATTTTTTAAACTAGCTCTTGATTTGTAAGATATTTGAAACACAAACTTTTATCATAGAAACTCATATCTTGGCATCTTATATCTCCAAATTTTCACTTGCTGAAAAATAACGTTTACAACGTTGCACCAATGTCTGTAGTAAACATAAAGAAGAGAATACTTGATGTTTGTACCAACATTTTAAAAGCAAGTCGTACTTTTGCGTACACATTAACCTTTCCTTCAAAGAAATGTGAATTCTCTCGATGTAGAACGGCACTACTTGGTCATTTATTATGGTGACCTGATCGAATCTTTGATGTTTCAGTTAAGAATGAAAATAAAATTAATGTACCACAAACCGCGCTTCGTTGAAAAACGTTTGTATGTTTACGATTAGATGTTGTTTTTTATTATGGCTTTACGCCTCGTTGACGTTGATGTTTATAGAGGCAGGAAAGGACATGTGACAAGTGACTGGAAGGAATTCAGCAATGGATTTTAGAAGGATCCATCCCCGTATTTGCCTGGAGTGATTTGGGGAAACCATGCAAAATCCAGGTCTGAAAAGCCGGGCAGGGAATCGAACCCACGCCCTCCTGAATGCGAAAGACGTGCGTTACTGCTCACCCAACACGCTCGATGGGTGGTTTGGCTTGTTGTCTCCACCAAACAAATATTCTCAAACAACAGTCTTGCGTTACTAAGTTAATACCAGAGAACCAGTGTGAACAAGTGTGGACATTGACGTTTTCACACACATCGGCAAAACCGTAGCTCTTGTATGTTTCTTATTGGCTCATAAAGAAAATCGTATTGCTAGTGCTGCATCTTGTGTGAATATATCTGTTGTAGTGGGTGCCTTGGTGGGCAAACTACGTTACAATTATCTTTCATACCTTAATGATTAATAATTGTGGATTTTTAATTTTTATGAAAGAGTGAAAATTTATTAATTTTGCAAGAATCTCTACGTTAGTTGGAATTTAGGAAAAATTGTCATAATATGACATTTATTTTCTTATCACTGGCGATTACAAGTCTGAGCGAATTTACCGTTAACATTAACACAAATTGGCAAAATCATAAAAGCAACGCTCAGGGGTACAATTAGCCGTGATGAGCAAGCAAACAATTGTATATTTACTTTTAAATATATCTCAGAATCAAAATGCAAGAAATAATGACAACTGGAAACAATGAAAAATACAAGTTATGACGACCTCAGACAAAGGCATCATAATACTGTGACTTTACAGTTAAAAGACAATCATGGGCGCCACGAATGAACAATATATCATTCGAAAATAATTAGTTCTGGCAAATTATGCCGCTAGCTCAGGGGTTTTTACAATTACGAAGTGAGAACATGGATCTATCCTCTCAAAGTCGTTTACGGGTTCTGTTTCACGGAATGCACAATCAGATGGCTTGGTCGTAATAAGTTACCATTGTAGTTCTGCGTCTGATGTCTGCGGTGACTGGAGCGGACCCACGATATGTGAGACTATCTCACAAGGCAGCTACAGGCATCTATGGTCTGACAATGCGCGTCATCGCATTACCGGCTGTGTTGCCGTGATAAGCTTGCTCCATCAAGCCTGCAGCAGCAGTTGGCGAAAGAAGTCAACTTTCCAAGTCAACCTCAGACTAGACTCGCATAGCTTGGACTAGAAGATCGAATTGAAGCTCGTCGCTCTTCTCTCTCGCGAGGAAACTTCTCGCTCCGCCCCTTGTAGTCTCGAAGCTAACATATAACAGAAATTCCCAGGATTTTAAGTTATACGCTCATTTGGATTGGATCTTCAGGTCGGCACCTAATGTCACGTGACATCCCCGATATGTGATTTGCCCAGCGTATCTAACAGAGGTCGGACATATTCGGCTAAGTTCGCCGGAGTGAGAGCACATTCGGGTGTCGGCGGCAGGCATTTCCCGCCAGGTGAGTGACCCATCCCCAGGGAGCAGAGTGTGTGGTCCGGCAAACCCCAAATCCGCGACATCCTGTCGCCATGGCTCGGGAAGACCAAGATTAGTTTCAAGCCTACATAGCTCAATAATCCTTTAATATTCACTTTACCAAGATACACTGTATGTTCACCATTTCATTACAGTCCTCACTTGGAATCTTGCGTACTTTATAAAATTACAACAAAAATCTATTTAGGTGGTCGCCCAAGATTTATGTAAATTACTCTAACTTTATGACATATATAATAAAAATGCACACTTGTAACGTGGCGACAGCGCGTCATGTTACAATATGGCCGTCCGTTGGTGAAAATAAAATTATGATAGAATAATTTTATTTTTAACTACCTAATTCTATCTCCATTGTGACTCAAGAAAAACTGAAGCATTTTTACAACTACATTATTTTAAATGTGATTCCAATAACCATCGGTATTCCTGCCTTGTAAGGTGAATTTATAACGGGAGCATATTGTCCTTTTGGCCGTTTTACAATTCTTTACAAACAGAAGCACGTGAATTCAGGTAGCCTTCCAAAATGCAAAGTTATATTAAACACAATACTAAAATATACAAGAAAATAAATTATTTACATACATGTTTAAATAAATAATAATCTTGAAAGAAACTTGTATCAACTCTTATCATTACATTAATAAAGTGAAACATTGTCAGACATCATATGCAACAAGTGGTTGAACTATACATAGTATATACAATTTAGCATCCAGGTTTTTTACTCATGTGCATTGGAAATAATTCTGTCTTCAACAAGCATCCATATAAATGCTAGAGGTGAGTGGAAATTAACTCATTAAATCCACGAACCTAATCTCACAACAACGGAGAAATTTAGTGGAAATCCAAGGCGTGATTTTCGTCATGACCGACGGTTAATTCAACAAGCATTTCAGAGAGAAGATGTTCCCGTGTTCATGGTCAAAAATCACTAACTGTAATCTTAGATTTAAATGACGCGGCATTTACTAATAATGCAACGTGGTGTAGAATAAACGATGTAAGTGCATGTTTTCGTGTGTTACGTAAATTATGAACCTTACTCGTGGAATGTTAGGTGGTCTCCTAATTAGTCGACATCTCTAACTTTTAATGTACCGTCTGTGAAGTGATTGCGAATTTCATGGCGAAAGGAAACTGTATCTGCTCATGGGTATATTTAAATTTACCATTCCCATAGGAGACATTTATATATATTATGCGGTTTGACCTTTTCGTCACCGTCAACCAAAGGTCGCTGTAGCATCTTTGGCATACAAGCGGACCCAAAATATAACCATTCCGCCCATAAAATGAAAGGATAATGGATAGTGTAACTATCATTCCTCAGTAATATTACGATTCCTTCACAATGGGTCTATTTATGACTCGAGATTATCTCGACATTCAAACAATAGAATTTTTCATTTTATTTAGTAGTTATTATAACCCTCTTAACATGTCCGTCTACTCCACGTTTTATGCCGAAATCCATCCCAGTTAGCGGATATTTTCCTTTTATACACACATGCTTCTTTAGCTTGTATGAAAAAGGTTGTAAGCTTGTGCATAGAACGGTTCGATCTCAAGTCTTCCGTTTGCCAATACAAAGCAATTTTGAGATTTCACGCCAGCAGAATACTATGAATTTATCTAAAGAGAAAATACAAACCTTGATATTATTTTCGTTGAGTGCACACAATTTTGAGCTAAATGTATGAGACAGACGAAATGGTTTTTTCAAAAGGTCATGGCCGAATTTTCTCCCACTCCTTGGTCCGAATCCTTTCCCACCTCAATGACCTCGATGTCGACGAGACCTAAAGTCATAAGCAATAGATAAATAAATAAAAAGAAATATTTAACTCGTTATTTATCTGTTGCTGTTTCGTTCCACGAGTCATAATTTTTTTAAAAAATTTTTGCTGTGTTAATATTTATGATTACTTTTCCATATTTCCGGCTTTGATATAATATATAATCCAGTTGTATAAACTGCTCTCGGGTGACTAGCCGAGTCAAGAGTGCGTTGTCACACGATATTTCGGCGACTTGATTCATTGCCGCCATCTTCATGGCGGCAATGAATCAAGTCGCCGAAATATCGTGTGACAACGCACTCTTGACTCGGCTAGTCACCCGAGAGCAGTTTATACATTCTCAACGCCGAGAAAGACTTCGTTCTTATATATAATTCAGTTAACAGCAAACATTTTTGACCATCCCACTCCAAACTTATATTGTTTTTGGAATTTAAAATGAGCTTAAAAATAAAACTAATGGAACCACAGTCCACACCAGGCACTTAGGAACTACGAATTCCTTTGATGTGCCGAATCCGGTTAGAACACCTGCAAATCTTCGTTCGTGCGTGCTATTCTCGTCTCCACAGGATAAGTTCTGCGTTTGCCAATATCTCAAACGTTTTCAAACATCTTGCTCGCTTGGTAGATCCGCATCTTAGAAGCCAAGGTTGGAGTTCCTTTAATCGCAGTTTGTTTTTGCATAACTGCCAAACTAAGACCTAGGTTAAAACAAATTACTGAGACGAAATTTGTGTATTACTCTAGAAAGATTAAAATAAAAAACTAAGGTTGTAAGAAAGGAGACTTTCCCGGCGAATAATTGCAATGAAGTCTTCACTGGTATCCAGGGGTATACCCTTGAAGACTTCATTGCAAAACTCATGTTGTCTTTCAAGTGACCTTGAAAACGTACTTCAAATTAGATACCAGCAATGCAGTATACTTTTCCCCTTAACATGAATTAATTTTTACTTTAAACTTTTTTTCCTCGAGGTATTTCAAAGTATCAATTAAAATGGTAAGTAAAACTGAACAAATTTCAGTAAAGCTTTTCGCTTCTACCAATTTTGCGTTCGTTCCGCGAGCTATCTTTCAAATGCAAATTCAGAATTCGGTGAAGAGAAGAACATTTTTCTTCTCTTGCTGTCGAACTGTTTACCTTGCGGGCCTGCGGGGATCAGAGACTCCAGACAAATTTATGGCCGAATATCCGGCCGCCCGCTTGACCTTTACCTCGCCACAAGAACCTACTTGTTTGTTGGTGCGTGCTTCTTAAATATACGATACGCCATGTGTCGACAAAGACTGGCTTAAAACGAGCCACTGAACTTTCATAGCACTCAACTTTCTTGACCTCTGAAATCGGCAGATTTCTGAAAACCTCTCAGTTACATTTAGTACTGCGTATGGGGTTTCCAATCATTAATACTAATACATGGCTAAGCTTGGTCATTGTGTCGTCGTGTATCCGTGTCCGTAATGCTGACGTCATGAGCCCTGCTTTCGATGCTGGATTAACAATGGGCAGAAATGTTAGTACATATAGACATGCGCCGCTCACTGGATCGAGAACGTACAACAGGACCCCACCCCCCACCACCACCCCCTACCACCGTCCTGACAGCGCTAGGGGACTGTCCACAAACTACGTGGCTCGATCCAGGGGGTGGAGGGGTTGGCTAGAAGGCTACACTGGGCGACGTGGGGGGAGGGGAGGGGGATTCCGAGCCAGGCCACGTAGCTTTCCTTTCTTAACATTTTTCACAGTTAAAATAAGGAACAGAACTCACAGCGGCATGTGAATATTTATTTCCCTCAGTTAATTATCTCCGTATGTAATTTACAATAGTCTGACAACATAAAACAGTTTAAAATGTCTTCTGGAATCAAAAGGGAAAAAAGCTACGTGCTACGTGGAGGGTGGAGGGTGGAGGGGGGTAGAGGCAAAAGACACGTAGAGCTACGTGGGGGGAGGGGGGTTTCACAGGAGGCCAAAATGGAGTTACGTGGTTTATGCACGCTCCCTAGGGTGTAGGAAGATTCTCTTTTTTAGGTAAGTGGGTCATGGATTGGAATAAGTTACCACTAGTAATCTATATATATAAAGATGAATGTATGTATGTTTGTTTATTTGTTTGTTCTTCATACAAATCCACAGTTTTCATCAGATCTCCACGAAACTTTGCACACTTATCCTTTGAAACAAGGAGAATAATACTGTCTTCATTTGGTTGAAAAATTATCTCTATAAATAACACATGTTGTCTCATAATTTCGAAATACTACTGGACGGAGATAGACAGACGCGTTGGATATGGACGTCTCTGTACAGTTTGTACGTGTAGCGATCAGGCAGCTCAGTGGTTAATGCGCTTGCTTACAAGTGTCGTGGTCTCCGGTTTAAACCTCCGAGGATACTAAGATTTTTAAAAATTGTTTTTGATCGTAAGAATCACGCCTGGGCCGTAGGTTATTCGGATTGAATGTTAAACTGTAGATATTGGAAGGTTAGGGGTGTAATGAGAGGCAAATCGTAGGTAGTCTTGCAATGCTGTAGGTGTACACTTTTTTACGTTATAATGATCCCTCAGGTGTTGTTCGCAGTCATTGTGTGTGTGAACCGGAGTAATAGTATTATAAATACTGAATTAAGTCTCTGTCTTTTTGTTACGTTTTGACGACTAAATGTCTATATTGATATTGATGGAATTTGATAAGAAAATCTGTATCAAGGGCACAGAATATTTTTTCCAGTATGATTAACAGTTGTAGTCACGAAATGTTGAGACCTTATCGAATGGTGACAGAAATATGGTGGAAATTGATTCTCTTCAAGAGACAGGTTCGATGGTAGAGTGATATAGTGATAGCTTTCCTGTCATATTATTCCGACTCGATATTGTTTGGGACCAACCCTTCGTTACCATCAACTTTCTATATTTAATACTGGCAAAAAAATTCTTAATCCACGCGTACAAAGTCGCGGGTACGAGCTAGTGATGAATAATTTACTAAAAACGTTGAAAGAATTTAAAGTTGAAATTTGTAGAGTGCAAATGTAGGACGGTGCAGGAAAGGGGAAAAGTGGGTGTTTAGGGAAATTGCCACCGGAGCGTGCGCTCCATTGCAATTAAATTAAAGCTTCAGCTTTTTATGTGTGTATCTGATATACGGACACTTCTTTGCTTTTATCTTCATTCCATGTTGACTCATCCAGCTAGATAACCTATCCAGGTTACCCTGCAGGTCTTAACAGTCCTTAAGTCATCTGCAGACAACCTATCTTCTGACAGAAAACCATCAACAGAATCATGCATTAGAATAGCAACGGCTCCAACATGCTACCCTGTGCCACTTTCATCTTCACTTCCAGTTCTCTTAATACTTACAGGGTCGCATTTAGGATCTATATGCCCCTAGATTATACTTGCGGTCCCTAGTGGCTTCTAAAAACAAGGAAATTGTAGTGCCTTGGCAGCGTAGTCGGTAAGACGGCAAACTCTCAATATGAAGGTTGCGGGCTCGATCCCCACTTCCGAAGAGAGTTTTTCTTTTCGTTTTCTTTGGCAGTACCATACATCGAGTACGCTTGGCAACACCGCCTGTGGAAGGCTGTTTGAATTCGCGCGCGCAGCGCTCTTATTGCAGGGCCGTAGCTAAGGGGGGGGCATTGTGGGGCAATGCCCTACCTTAAAATTCCAATGCCCTACCTTAAAAGATACCATCAACTAAGCTAATATGCTATTTACCTATACTGTTTGTTCATAGTGCGAAATGATGGGAAAAAATTAATTTACTACTAACATAGTGACATGTAAACAATTCCGAATTAACTACAGTTCGTCACTATCATATATACCAATTCTTTATTCCGCTCACAGATGCCATTTGTAGTATATATTGTCTATGATGTTCGTTAGTGTACTGTAGATACAATTTTTCAGGCAGTTAGTGACAATTTTTTATTTATTGCTGTGAACTGAAGACCAATTGATTTTGTGATGGGTATACGGACTTTCTTTAGCAAAAAACGAAGAGTTTAAGAGGAAATTGACCAAGGAGGACCTCATTCCTCAAAACAGTTGAAGGCACAAAATACAATTACCACTTCTAGTCCTACGGAAACAGGTTTGGTGAAACATGTTGGTAATGTTAGCTGTAGTATTCCCTCTGATATTGCGCAAATCGGAGAACCGATAAAGCAAGTTAATTTAGATGTACATCTAAAAGAAAATAACAGAACCTTTGTAGTGGTATGGTTCAAGTGATATAAATGGTTGCAGGATTCAGTCGATAAAGATGCTGCTATTTGCTACTCTTGCCAGCAATTATTACCTCATGGAAGCAAACAGACTTTATGCACTTCCGCAGGATTGAGAAACTGGAAAAATGTCACTGATTAAAAATCCATATCTCATACACAAGCCATGGCGATGTGGCAGGACAAATTCAAATAATATCTACAACTAGGAGTGATGAAACGTTAATACGTCGAAACGCATTTTAAAAAATAGGTCTTATATGAAGTCTATTATTGAAGTAATAGAATTTATAGTTGTTAATGAATTGGCTTTGTGTGCAAATTATATTTTGGAGGATGAAAAGAACAAGTATTATTTCATAATTTGTTTGAATACACATGCATGAAACATTCGAATTTGAAGGAGGCTATCAGTCATATAAAACAAACTGCAACATATCGTACACACGAAATTCAAAATCAAATAATTCAAGCAATGGTTCAAGCAGCGCGAAGTTCCATTGTTAAAGATATTGAGGACTCTGGCGTGAACTAATTTACTCTAATTGAAGATAGGACAAGAGATGAAAATAACAATACGTTAAATTATGGATAGATTCGTCAATGACTCGTTGCTGACAATTACAACTATTGAAAACCTCGATGCAGCCACTTTCACTGAATTAACGTTAAATACGTTTACGGAAAATAACTTTGACCTCTCTGGTATGCTATAATGGTGCAAGTGTAATGTTTTGGAAAGATTCAGGAGTTGCAACCGGAACAGAAAATAAATTTGGGCATAAAATTCCTCATGTCCACTTCTACAACCATCTCTTGCATTTTATAGACATCACGACAATCTCGGAAAAGACTTTCATTTGTCATTTTTTTTTTTATCAATGTATCATGTTACAAGAATTCTTTCACCATGGAAAAACAGCTGTCTCATATGGTGGAAAAAGGATTGGGTGGCTCCTCGAACAGCATTGACGACATAAGATGAAATTAAAAAAGACAGATTTAATGGTGATGATATCGCTAAGAGTATTGGCAGTAAAAGTAATACTCAACTTGGAATTCCGAATGGCCATGGTTGTGGGCAAAAAAATCTTATTCATGCTTCAGCCTGCAGACGCAGCTTTCCGAGCCCAAAGTGCAGGATTGAAAGACGCCATAACAATCGTAAAGTGCGTCCAAAATGAAAAAAACTGACTAAGATCAGATGAAATATTTTGGAAGGAGCTAATTCTATGATAAGTCGCAATTCTGAAAATAGAACCCAGATCCAGAAGAGGCTCCAGAGCAAAACCAAATCGGATGGATCATTACTTGATGATGGCCTTTCCGACCAGGACGCTCAGCCATTTAAATTTGATTATTTTGAAATGTTAGACATACTAATTGCTGAGTTACTAAGAAGGAGACAGGCTGCGTGTGCACATCCGCAATTATAGATCCAACAACATCGATAAATCCGCCATTACAAGGCATGCAACCGAAACTAATCATGCCATAAACTTCGAAAACACCATCCTTATAGTGTGTGAAGATAAATGGTGACCAAAAGACAACGGGCTTAAATTACCTGACGCCTGGCTCTCGCTAGTGCAGACAGAGCAGGTCACGTGTCACCTCCCACCAGAACGTGCCGCGCCCCACCAGGCGAACGAAACACATGACGGTTCTGATTGGCGGGGTAGCCTGAACACCCTAGACGGGTCACGGGCCTTGACTATATAACAACACTACACAATGACTGAAGAGGAGGAACACGTAGCAGCTCAACCTGGATTCCTTCACTTTCTTCAAGTTGTCGCCGCCTACCGGATTACGCTTACTACTGGACTTCGCTTCTTGGTTTATCTCTTTGGTACTTCGCCTGCTAATTTTTGGATATCACCTGATTGCCCCTGGACTTCGACTATCAGCTTCGGAACTCACCTACCTGCCTTCGGACTTTGCCTGCCTGCTTTTGGATTATGTCTGCCTGCCTACTTTCAGACTACGCATGCTGTTGTACTATGCCTATCTACCTGCCTTCGGACTACGCCTGTCTGCCAGCTCTCGGACTACGCCTGCCTGCCTGCTTTGGGACTCCGCCTGCCTGCCTGCTTCGGAGTACGCCGGCCATCCGACTGCGCCTACCCTACCCGCCACCCGTCTACACCTGCTTACTGACTAATAACGCCTGCTCTCGCCGCTGCTCACAAATGGACTTCCATAGATCTGCCTGCCTAGTGGGCCACACTCAGCAACAAAACAGTAATGGTAACAGTAATGGTAAACCCGTAAACATTTCCGGCACAAACCCTACCATCCTTCCACCCACTGTCACTACCAGCAGCCACCTTTCCACCATAGACACATCTTCAACTACAATTGCAACCACCATGACTCCTACCACTGCATCAATAATCAGCCCCTCGACATCTGAAGCAATTTACCCTCATATTCCACAGATAGTATAAAAACCCTCACGGGGTACTAGCTATCTGAAACAGACAGGAACAATGCCAAACCTTATGACCAGTCAGAATGCGGCACCTCGTCTTCTGCACAAACCTTCTCAACAAAAACTACATATACCACATGTGAAGTCCTAGAAACCAAACCATCACTGCTTACTACTTCTCAGACAATTCACGTATATATACTGGAAGGAATGTTCCCTGAATACACCAATAGTGAAACCTTAACCAAATTCATAAAGCGCCACATACCAAACATATCAATCCAACAACTCATTCCCACAAAAAACGGAATCATTATCAAAAGCAACAATACAGACCTCTTCAAGGTAATTAAAAACAAAATTGGCCTAACTTCCATTGGTGACAATTCTACCTTAACCCCCCCCCCCCCTAAACAACCAACCCCGCCTAAGAGACCCCCAACACTCACAGCCGTCATCCACGCGGTAGATCCATCTATCACCGAAGAAGAAGTAGTCACAGAGCTAAACTCAAACGAAGGCATACATGTACCTCAGAATCAGAAATAACTTTGGGTCCACTTACATGATCAGGATCCTAACATAAGATGCATCAACAATAGAACACGCAATGTGGCCGCGATCCTCCACCAAAAACACAGAGTGGAAACTTCAAAAACTTCCTCTCGCCAATCTACTAGATGTAAAACCCTTCTATTTTTCCCCACTACAAAGAGAATCACTTCCTAAAAACCTGCCCTAACCTGCAGAAAACACCAACCTGCAACACATGCAGTGAACACCACCTTAACTACTCCGCCAAATGCAAATTCAAACCAGCCCCCATCAAACCTGAACTCACTGTACCCCTCCGACCCATTGACCCTCCCATACCACCTAACAACTTCATACACCACCCACAAACCATAGAAGATATCCTGCGATTCATTAAACCCCTTCCCGTGAGATCACACACTCGCACAAATATCTATCACAGCCCGAGCAGTTTATGGAATTCACAAAAATGCTACCTATTTCCACAACAACGCCTAATTCCAATTCCTCGCGCTAGAAACCCTCGTATAAGCCCCACAACCCTACAGCGAAAAACCCAAATATGCCTCTTTTTCATTACATTTTATTTAACAATGTCCATTCACTGTTACCAACAAGAAGCTTCTCCTACATACCCTCACCATACATGATACCCAATGCCTCAAGTTAAACGAAATCTTCCTCCAACCAAATCACCAAATTCGTATGTCCCCTTATCAACTCACCAGATCCGACAACCCTTCACAAGTAGCACCCGGAGGCGTGGTCATTGGCTATAAAAATCTATCCCCACCCAAATACACCCACCCCTCAATCATCCATCTGAACATGTCACCGTCACCCTCCTCACCATATACATGCAACCCCATGTTCCACTCCCAATCAATTTCATATTCAACATAGATAATCACTACAACTCATATATCATCATGGCAGACATCGATATCCATAGTCGCACCCAACAAGAACTCCATCAAACCCTAGCAACCATGAGATGTGAGATCATTAACATCCCATCACCCACGCGCCCTGAATTAAACACAATCCCTGATACAGTTATAGCCTCCCCAAATATCCTAACCCACACCACACATCATGTTCTCGATCCCATTGGCAGCGAGCACCTCCAGATCATGCTCTCCATCCAATTCAATGTCCCTAAGATCCCACGCCCACCCAATCCTACACCCCACCGATACATTCAGAACTACCGCAATACCAACTTGAATAACTACAGAAAATTCATCGAAGACCTAATAGACGCAGACAAACCAAATAACACCGACGCTGATAGCCTACTTAAAGCCACCTAATACCTTCAACACACCATCATAGACCATCACCCCCCCCCCCCTGACTCTTATCACCCCTCACAAACCGTCACTACCAAGATGAACAAACCAACTCCTTCATCTCTCACATCGCCTCTTCCGCACTTATCAACGCACCCACGATCCATCCGTCAGCTCCAACGAACAGTCCGTAACTATATAAGCGCCCACAAACGACGCACTTGGAGGGACACCTGCAACCAGCTAAATAAAAAGTATATACAGAACTCCTCACAATACTGGTCCACCTTCCGACACATAACCCACCACCACCTACCGCCTCCTCCACAATAACCTTCCTGTACCCAATAATACCCAAACACCAAATCTCTTCGCAGACCAACTCCAAACCATCCATACTACACCAAATGACCCCCGATTTGACTACGCTGACTCACCACAATCGAACAGCATGCCTACTGCTCAAACCCGATTTCAACTACATCCAAATCGTCAGCCGCACTGGGCTTAATACCCCCATCACTACTAACGATATCCTATCTGTCCTTCACACCAAGAAAAATACAACTCTTGGCCCTGACTCCATCACATACAGACACATCAAAGAAGCAACCAGCTCCTTCCGTCTACTCCTAGCCCACCTGTATACAAATACCCTATACTTTGGCATCTACCCTCCTAAATGGAAATCCTCAAAAATCCTCATGTTTCCCAAACCAAATAAGCCAAAATCAGATCCCAACTCATACCAACCCATCAGCCTCACCTCCGTCTTTAGAAAAATATTTGAAAGCATACTATCAAAAATAATCCACCAACACATGTCTTAACACTCACTTCTATCCCCAGGCCAGTGAGGCTTCCGCCCAAAACTATCCACCCAAGATCAACCCTGACCACCCACATCAACACCCACCGATCCGCAATTCTCTTCCTGTGAGACATGGAAAAAGCTTTCGACCGAGTATGGCATGCTAGACTCATTTTTAAACTGCAAACATTCGCCTTACCCATCACCTACATTCGTACAATAGCCTCCTTCCTCATACACCGTACCTCGTTTGTGGCCAAAAATAACGTCTTCTCCCGCATTTTCTCCCCTACCGCAGGTTTACCCACAATGATATGTACTCTCGCCACTCCTATTCATCTTATACATCCCTGACATACCTATACCCGCACTACCTACATACATCCTCAAATACGCCGATGACACCGCTTACCTAGCCAAGTATAAATCACTACACAATTGCAAAATTCCATAGACAGAACTGGACAAATTAGTACAATGGTGCAACCGCTGGAGGTGAATCATAAATCCAAGTCATCATTTTCGGAAAGACAAGTAGAAGATACCGCCTTGCCAACTTCAAAATTACCATCCAGCAACAACCCACTGTTATATACCTAGGCATCACCCTCGACCAACATCTAACCTGGACACCCCACCTTAAAATGATCACCTCCAAATCAAATATCCGACTCAACCTTCTTAAACTACTCCTGGGGACTCTGCAGCAACGTTATCATCAACACCTACAAAGCCTTTCTCTGCCCCATCCTCACATATGGTCACTTCTCTTGGTTATCCGCTCCCAACCGCTTCTACAATAGACCTTAAATTATAGAACGACACGAACTCCGAATCATCTACCATATCCGACTGCCATTTTCCACCTACCTATTTTACACCTGAATAAAATTTCCACACGCCCTGATCCACCTAGAATCCCTCCGCAATAAATAGTCTTATAACTCCAAACCTAATCACCGAACCCAATCACCTCCCCACTTTCTACAAACAAGTACCACCCACACTCCACCTCCTTAACATCCTTATCCTAACCCAACACATAGACCGATCACCACCAATACCCAACCGAGAGAAGTGATCCAAGTTTATACCCTACCCGTTAACCAATTATCTGAAAACCATCATGTGTAAACCTGCTTGAAATATTGTAAAAAAAAAAACTAATAGCATTCTGATTATGTAAAAAACTGAAAAAATACTATTGTTATATGACATTGTAACATTTATATTTATGTTTTCATCAATTGTAAAATATGTATCTTTAGGCTGAAGAGCACAATTTGTGTGCTGCTACCCAGACTTCCCTGACCAGGATTAGGAATGAAATGATAATAAATATATATATGATTGAAGGAGCAGTTCCGCACTGGAAGAAGACCACAGAAGGATGGTCGAAACAATGACTTCACGAAACATGACGCGGTGTCATTCGGAGAGCCAAGAATCAACTGAGTACTGGCCGCGGAAGCCGACGATTACACTGAATAAATGATTTTCTTTCTCTTATCTATCTATCACCCCTCCCAACTATTAAGTAATACCTTACTCACTCACAATCACAAATACGACAAAATTTTACTTGATCTAATCTGGTGAATTGATTTTTAACTTCTGCCCTACCTGTACCCATCGCTGCCCTACCTTAAATTCAACTCTAGCTACGGCCCAGTCTTATTGGCCAACTTTAGCTGCGTATAACTCAAAAACGGTACGACTTTTACTAGATTTTTTTGTATTTATTTCGTTAGTGTAACGTCCCGAACACTGCCCTTACCCGCCGATGAGTGAATTTCTGACCACCCTGTATAGGCCCCTGGACTATACCTGTGGTGCGGGCCCTTTACGATCTGTATGCCCCTAGGTAATAACTTATTATTAAATTAATAAATATTTTAATGCAAAATATTGTATAATATAATTATAGTAAAAATATACGTGGATAACTTAATAAAGAATCGAAAGTTCGAAACGAGTTTTCTGTATCGTTTCCTAGACTGAAGTGAACGAGGTTAGGAAGTGCTGTTCGCACTTCAATTTTTCGACTCATGATCGATAGGTAGGGAGCTGCCTATTGTAGTTGTTGTTACAACCAAACACCCTCTGCAAAGCCCGCGGAAATACAAACTCAAAAGTTTTAATGTCAATATGAAAGAACAGGTCAACATATTAAGATATAACGTACGATAAAAGATGATTAAGATCACCAAAGAACGCAACAGAAAAAACACAGTATTGATTATTCACACAGGCATGTCAACAGGAAGACGGTGCCTAAACTGTTTTTAGACAGCGCTCCACTAGTCAGAGCCTTCCCACGAGACACCAAGCGATCGAGATACCTGCATGCTGAAATAAAGTTTTAAAATAATACAAAGTGACTAAACACAACAAATTAAATAAAAACGAATTAAAACATAGAATTAATATTGAATTCTAAATACACCTATTTCAATTATAAATGAATGTATTTTTTTATATATATAAATACTTCCAAATAAAACATTAAAACTTGGACCTTCCAAAGCTACTCCCTGTTTACGTCGTATACAAAATGAATTGATCTTACCTAACCTGCCGGACTTGAAGGCTAGGGAATTTTAATTCGTATTTCTGGTGTATGACAGTGACATCGAGCTACATTCATACACCCCGACCACAATATACTGGAATCTTATGTTACAAGTGTTATTTGAGCCACAAAGTTGATACTGAAATGTTATTTTACAGTGTACCCGTTCTTCAAAGGATTGAAGTGCGCATGCGTAAACATTGTTTTCAGTTTTTACGAGCATTTCAGGATTTTCGGTGCTAAAACCTTTTCGTAAATAGTTTACATTCTTCGTATATGTTTTTTATTTTTATTTTTCATGTTGCGTGGACCCTTGGCTACAGCCTAGGTAGGCTATGACTAAATGCGGCTCTGAATACCGCATTCATTTCCCCAAATTTTTGCTTTCACCTTTCAAGAATTCTTCTATCCAGTACATGACTATTACAATCACTACAGTAGTTTTTACCTTATTTAGCATCATCTCAAGGCACACTCTTTCAAAACCCCTAAAAAAAATTAATGGCTCACTCTCAGCTTGGCAACTCTTGTCCATTTTCAGCCGAAATACCTTGCATATAACCTACTAACTGGGATAATATTAAATTAAATTTCGATGGAGCACAGGCCCCAGTGGCAGTTTCCCTACACACCCATCGTCTCCCATGTTAGCTTTAAATTCTTTCAACGTTTATGGTAAATAATTCATCATTTCTCTTTGTAACTTATTCCAATCCCCGACACCCTTATCAAAAAAAGAGAATCTTCCCACACCCTTGTGAATTAAATCGAGTGCCAGCTTGTGGTTATGGTCATCTTTTACGTTCCATGCATTACTTTTTATTCTTACACCAATATCTTTCCACGCCTCATCACCAATATACGCCTTGTACACTCCAATGACCCTCCTCACCCTCCTTCTGTCTTTCTATTAATTCCATCCCAGCTCTTTCATCACATCTGTTACTGATTGCATTCTATGGTAATTTACAGAAACAAATCTAGCAACCCTTTTTTGCACCCTCTCCAATTTCTGTATTTGATACGCAAAATGTGGGTCCCATACTACACTACCATATCCAAGCAATGGTCTGACCAAAGTTTTGTAACCCAATTCCTTCACATCTCTAGTACATCACCTCATTACTCTCTCCAACTAATGTAGAATTTTGAAACCTTTTCTTACTACCTGACCATTGTGTCCTGCCCAGTTAAGCTTGTTATCAAATGTAATGCCAAGATATTTACATTTCAAGTCTTCAGCAAGCAATTCTTTCCCCACCTTATAATCATAATCAAATAGTTTTTTTATTTGTGTGTCTAATAAGCTGACTGTTCTTTGCATTTATCTTCATCCCTTGTTACCAACCCAACTAGATATCCTGTCCAGATCACCCTGCAGCTTTTTACAGTCCTCTATCGTTTTGATCCTTTTATATGGCACTAGCTGTTACCCGCGACTTCGTACGCGTGGATTTAGAATTTGATTGCTAGAATAGAATACACAAAGTTGAAAGTTACCTGAGATATGTCGGCATAATATGACGGGAACGCTATCGATATACCATTCTACCGTCAAACCTGTCTCATTTATACATATCGGAAAAAAGTATCCTATTTCGTTCCTAATGATTCAAAGTACACTCCTGGAAATTGAAATAAGAACACCGTGAATTCATTGTCCCAGGAATGGGAAACTTTATATACACATTCCTGGGGTCAGATACAACACATGATCACACAGACAGAACCATAGGCACATAGACACAGGCAACAGAGCATGCACAATGTCGGCACTAGTACCGTGTATATCCTCCTTTCGCAGCAATGCAGGCTGCAATTCTCCCATGGAGACGATCGTAGAGGTGCTGGATGTAGTCCTGAGGAACGGCATGCCAAGCCATTTCCACCTGGCGCCTCAGCTGGACCAACCTTCGTGCTGGACGTGCAGACCGCGTGAGACGACGTTTCATCCAGTCCCAAACATGCTCAATGGGGGACAGATCCGGAGATCTCCCTGGCCAGGGTAGTTGACCTACACCTTCTAGAGCACGTTGGGTGGCACGGGATACATGTGGACGTGCATTGTCCTGTTGGAACAGCATGTTCCCTTGCCGGTCTAGGAATGGTAGAACGATGGGTTCGATGACGGTTTGAATGTACCGTGCACTGGTCAGTGTCCCCTCGACGATCACCAGAGGTGTACGGCCAGTGTAGGAGATCGCTCCCCACACCATGATGCCGGGTGTTGGTCCTGTGTGCCTCGGTCGTATGCAGTCCTTATTGTGGCGCTCACCTGCACGGCGCCAAACACGCATACGACCATCATTGGCACCAAGGCAGAAGCGACTCTCATCACTGAAGACGACACGTCTCGATTCGTCCCTCCATACACGCCTGTCGCGACACCACTGGAGGCGGGCTGCACGATGTTGGGGCGTGATCGGAAGACGACCTAACGGTGCGCGGGACCGTAGCCCAGCTTCATGGAGACGGTTGCGAATGGTCCTCTCTGATACCCCAGGAGCAACAGTGTCCCTAATTTGCCGGGAAGTGGCGGTGCGGTCCCCTACGGCACTGCGTAGGATGCGACGGTCTTGGCGTGCGTCCGTGCGTCGCTGCTGTCCGGACCCAGGTCGACGGGCACGTGCACCTTCCGCCGACCACTGGCAACAACATCGATGTACTGTGGAGACCTCGCTCCCCACATGTTGAGCAATTCGGCGGTACGTCCACCCGGCCTCCCGCATGCCCACCATACGCCCTCGCTCAAAGTCCGTCAACTGCACATACGGTTCACGTACACGCTGTCGCAGCATGCTACCAGTGTTAAAGACTGAGATGGAGCTCCGTATGCCACGGCAAACTGGCTGACACTGACTGCGGTGGTGCCCAACCGCTGCGCAGCTAGCGCCCTTCGACGGCCAACACTGCTGTTCCTGGTGTGTCCGCTGTGCCGTGCGTTTGATCATTGCTTGTACAGCCCTCTCGTAGTGTCCGGAGCAAGTATGGTGGGTCTTACACACCGGCGTCAATGTGTTCTTATTTCAATTTCCATGAGTGTATTTCCGTATATCGGTTTACACATATAGTCGTCAAATCGTAAAAAAAAAGACGGAGACTTACTTTCGCATATATAATATTATTATTTTAGATCACACAAAAACTGCCAGTGGAAGCAGTATACCATGAATAAACTAATCGCTTAGGGCACTATTCTGTCGCCAAAGATTTGTCGGAACATGGTATCCTCTCTACAAATTCCTAGGCTTGGCTCAAACTATGAAAAACAATTCATAAAAAATGTTTTCTCCTAGTGGGATTTGAACCCGCAGCCACACGGGAAATATCCGAAGAGGCAAGCTCGTTACCAATGCGCTACGCTGCCATTGTTCTGTAACGTCACATATAGCTATTATGCGTTTGTCTTTCACAGTTCAGATAGTTTTCACAATTTAATGACAATATGTTCTTACCTATACAGTATGGTATCCCATGTCCATCCTAATGTCAAAAATCGTAACAAACAGACAGACAGACAGAGTTACTTTCGCATTTATAATATTAGTATAGATTGCATCATCTGCAAACAGGGATTCGCATCAATAGTCTATGTGTAGAGATAGTGGTCTTTTATATGATTGGCTGTGATTCTTCACATCCCAGTGCAGGTGTTGGGCCTTGTATCCCAGTGCAGCCGGTTTTGTGTAGCTGTTGTGCGCTGTGTTCCCGCGTGCAGTGTTTGCGAGGTGTCTCCTTGGACGCGGTCCAGTCGCGCGCGCTATCAGCCGGTCGCCGCGGCCCATTGCAGACACTCCTCAGTGGCCCTCTCTCTATATATAGCGCCGCCGCAGCCTCCATACTCCCCGCACTTGTCACAACTCGCTCTGCGCGCGATTTAGTGCCGCCACGCCGAACGGTCTGCGTGAGAGGAGGGATGCGTGAGCCAATTAGAAGACCACTCCCACTGCTGCTTTCACCAGAGATTTACGCCCATGTGGTGTGCTCACTGTAAGCTAAGTGACTGCTGTAACTCACGTCACATTTTGAACAATCTGAACAAGTTTTTCCTTGTCTAATGATTTTTGTTTTACTTATGGCTTTACGCCTCGTTGACGTCGAGGTCATTAGAGGCGGGATGGGACTGGGGACAAGGAACGGGAAGAAATTCGGACATGGCATCCCAGCTGGCATTCGCCTGGAGTGATTTGGGGAAACCCAGGAAAACCCAAATCTGCATGCCTGGACGGATATTCGAACCACCGTCCTCCCGAATGCGAGGCCAGGGCGTTAACCGCTCACCCACCACGCTCGATTTGTCTAATGAATATATTTTTCCTGATATTCACGATCTGCGAATCTCGGACTCATTACGAACCACATAACTTAAGTTGAATCTTCTGCCAATCAAATAAGATATGAACATACGTGTTTCGATGCCGATACGTCTTTGAACGTCGGTACTAGGCGGCATCTCAGAATTGCGAGTCACAAGAAAATTATTCAGTTCGAAACGACTAGGAATGTTGTAAGCAAGAGATGATTCTTTTTTGTTAAAAAAAAACATACCGTTGAACTGGCCATCTGGACATTTGAAGAAATAGTGAGGTTTCATAACGCAAGTTGGACAGTCAAAGCACTCACTTTATGTGTGTACATTAATAAGCAAGATTAGTATTACATGGCTTTTTTTTTCAAATATATAACCTATTTATATCTTTGTTGTGTTGATATATTACTTTTAGATGTTCAAATGTAACTTTGTAACGGGTTAATGGCATTTCCCCATTACTTTGGAAGATAATTTCAGAAGTTTTAAATATTGGCGGTTTGCGTGGTTGTCTGGTGACGCCAAGTCCGTGGGTTCAGGGAAGTAGAACCCAGTTTTAAAGCATGAGTTGAAACTGGTCGTCGTCTAGTGACGTCAGCATCTGCCGGGTCCAGGAGCTCGGGAGTGTAAACCCCAAATTCGGAAGCATGGTGCGCTTGGGAGAAAGACGCACCTAGGCTTCTGGGCGGGCAGTCTGGCGTTGGCGGTGGAGTAGGTGAGTCCGTCGTGGAAGTGAACAGTCAGTCGAGTCGACGAGAACGCGTTCTGTTCGTCAGACAAAAAAAGTGTCAATATCAATAGATTTTGAAAACAGTGGTAGGGTTACCTCCAAAAACAGGGTAACAACAGCTATTTTCATAGTTATGTGGAACCATAACTACAGTTCACGTCACAAAAAAGTGCAAATGGAGCTATTCCTGACCACCATGTAACTGCCTCAACCATAAGTTGTAAGTAGAATGTAGTTTATTATTAGTTAGTTATGTATATTAATATTGTAATTTTGTTAACACCAACATGTATGTACATTCACAGTCACTGACGATGCCCCATTCCACAAGGGCGAAACGCGTCTGAGCCTATATCAATAAAACCAGCTGCTAATACACGGTGTTTTCATTTACAATTGTGGTCTAGTTGTAACTCCCCGATCCAGTGCTGCTGACGCTTAAGGGAATCGGTCTAAAACTAGTCCTTTTACTGGATAATTAAATGATCATAAATAGGTTCATCATTATACTGTATTTCGACCCACCTAGTGGATGCTTCGAGACTTCGTAAATAATTATTTTTTTAAAGTGGTCGCCACGGTTGGTTGGTGAATGTATTAGTATGCACTTACAGTCCTCTATGATTTTCAGGATTGACAAGTTCACAGGGAAGTGTTACATAAAACCGACACACAAAAATAATGTATGCTGAAGAACAATTTTATTCTAACAGTTTATGGTTAACATTAATACGCCGACCACCAAGCGAAATAAAATATCATTTATCCGAAGATCACAAGCCCTTCCGAGTGGAAAGTTTAATTCAGAATACGTCTATTCAATCAGTGGTACAGTTAATACCTGCACAACAATCACTAGTTCACTATCACACATTACACACTCTCCATGAATGTATTTATACAGTTTTATGTCACCTGGTTCGTCTGACGTTGCGGACGCAAAAGCCATTATCTCTTTCCCTACGCAGTAGCACGTATTACGTATCTAAAAGTGCCCGGATAAATCTTCATCGCACAACACATTGACAAGAAGTCACCGTCATCAAGTTCCCGCGTTACAGCTGCGATAGCAAAAACGTGACTCACTAACTGCGAGTCTAGGACAATGAAGCGCTTCTCGATCTGTCGACTATCGATACATGCACAGATACACTTTAATAGTGGATCGCTAGCTCATTGTAATGTCACAACGGGTAGTCTAAAATGTCAAAAACTGACATTTTTTGAGTGAAAAAATAATCTACAAACTTTCCTGATTACAATGATATATAGGTTATTGGATACAAATACGTTTCTTCGGGGTATTATTGGTGGTTTTCACTAACACTACACTCATTCACCATTCCCTTTTTTTTTACTTGTGGCTTTACGCCTCGTCGACGTCGAGGTCATTAGAGGCGGGATGGGACTGGGGGCAAGGAACGGGAAAGAATTCGGCCATGGCCTTTTGAAGGAAGCATCCCGGCGTTCGCCTGGAGTGATTTGGGGAAACCATGGAAAACCCAAACCTGGATGCCCGGACGGGGGTTCGAACTGCCGTCCTCCCGAATGCGAGGCCAGAGCGTTAACTACTCAACCACCACGCTCAGTCACCACACCCATATTCCATTAATACATAAATGTTAACTGAAAATTTAACTTGATTTTTCTAAAACTTGAAAATTTCTATGTTTTGTACATGCTGCTCACGAACGGAATGTTGAATCAATTTGAAATTTTCCACCGTTACAGAAGCTTATAAATCACGATCTGTAAAGAAAAATTAAAATAGTCAAAGCAATAGCTAGTGAGTTGTAATATAATAAGTATCTGTAATATTTGCTAAAAAAAAGTACTTAAATAATCTCATATTTATAAAATCTAAACCAGTTTCTTATTAATAATAAGTTTCCTTCACAAGTTGTATCATTAATATTAGATTACACATTACGAATTTTATTAAATTATCTACAGTAACATCACATCAGAAAAAAGGTTCATAACTAGGAGTATGTTTTTCACATTTTTCTGATTATTTTTGCTAGTTCACATGTGAATACTAATGAAAATATAATGTATATTTCGATGGTATTACAGACACACACAGCGAAAGATGTTACTAATAACTTCAGATCATTTGAACTTTCTAATTGTCATGGTTACCTAATAATGAAGCTTTAGCTGATAACGTTACATTGTTGTCTTGACCACACGACCAGATTCAATTAACGCGCGCACCCAAAGTAGTGGATTATATTAATTGTTTTATTTGTTTCTTTGTCATATTTTAAATTTTGGTTGAGTAAACCAGCTTTTTGACTAAAATGATTGCCATGGAAATCTTTATCGTTTCAAAAATTTATCACTATCAAAATGAAAACGAAAAGACATACAGTAATTAATTAAAATGCCCTTGGACGAACTCTAACCGGTGACATTCAGCAGGCCAAACTTAACACACAAGCCCACATGCCAAAGGTGCCGGCTCCTGCACAAGTATTTTCGTTAATCCTGTTCGGACCTCTCCCATACCAGCTGACCGCGACGTCGCTATCGAGTCCCCACGGTTCATTACGCAGCCCAGAACTCTTTCCGTTTACAGCCCGTTTCACTTCACCATCCGCTTGCAGGAACGGCGCCCTGGCCGTATCCTGGCGGCGTTTTAAATGCGGCTCACTGGCTACAATCCCGGCCTCCTCCTTGGCTGATTCCGGTCACGTGTTTTATTTGCCACTTACTTCCACGCACGTCAATATTTACGGGTTGAACGGAGTGTTGCGGCAAATCATTTCTTCCCGATGACTTAACTTAGTACAATGGTTATTAAACATCTCTCATAACCCTGATTTTGTAATGTTGCACATATTGCGACTGTAGATTACATCGCGGTACAGCTGCGTCTGAAATAATGACGTCAATAATACTGCGTCAGTGGAAGCAAAGGTAAAGAAATCTTAACAACTTACGTTATGCCAAGTAATATTAGTTTGTACCCTGGTCCAGGAAGCATGCATTGCGATCAATGTTGAACTGCTCCATACGCTTAATGTTTTCAGTAACAATTTTTTTTTTAAGAAACTTAAATTACTCAAGCCCTTGCAAGTATACAGGGTATATCTCTGCTGGAATGTCACGTGACGAGTTTAGTCAGTCGGGAGCGCGACTCTGGAAGGAGCGGGCGCGATTGCCGGGAAGCGGGTAATGTTGTGTCCGGCTCCGACAAAGATGATTTAATAAGTGCGGGATATTAAAAAGTTCAGAACAGTGAAAGTTGGCGGTGAAACAGAGAAAAAAACGCAGCCACTTCATTGTGAGGAACAGTGTGTGAGATCTCGCGTAATTAATAACTGTCGGTGGTCGAACTCATTATCGAGCTGGTGGAAGTGTTAACAAACGCAGGAAACTGCATCTTCGGAAATACGAAGTCACGATATAAAAATTCAGGGTCATATTGCAAAGTGGTGATCACAGCAAACACTGAAGACGATTAAAAGTGTTTCTTGTCTTCAGCAGCTTCTGACTTGTTGTTTGAAAACTTAAAACATTTCAGAACGTTTTGCAACATTCCGTATGTGGCGACCAGGTTCGAACTTGTGAATAAACAGATTATATTTTTTTATGTTACACCCTCTTCCTTAGCGTCAAACGCACATTCTAAATGTCAATCTAATTAAAAATTCATCTAATATTGCTGCTGGAAAATATAAAGCTTTTATGTTACATATCTATGGGCGAACAATTTCGCGAAAACATCTACATCGGACGAATATAAATAAATAAAAAACAACTAATAATTAATGTCTCAATTTAAAGTTTATGCCTACTTTTCTTTCAGTGTTTTGGCAGTTCCTGGTCTCTACAGGCCTATTTTATTTTGCCCTTTTTTTTAATTTCATCTAGCTGGCTACTTTAAAGTCGATCAAGCACTGTCGTTTCAACATGTATTAAATCTTTTACAGCCAACCGAACATTTTTTTATGTGGATCATTTTGTACTTTTTGGCCTCTTTACAGCCAGATGTTTTACTATTTTATGTCATTATTTTGTATATAAGTCGCTCGTGCAGAAAAAGAACTTAAGGCCAGTTTAAGCCCATAGTTTTTGTTAGGGTTCTAATGACTCAGTCATCGATGCGCCCTAAAGCCCCAGCAGCAACGACAACAATAACAGGAATGAACTCGGTATACGTTCCTCAGGATAGATCTACTGAAAGTTCTTTCTGTGTACGTGAAAAGTGTAGAAGAATGTGGATTAGTTATGAAAAAAAAAAAAAAAAAAAAAAAAAAAAAAAAAAAAAAAAAATCGTGTTTGATAACAACAATCTTAATCGTTATTATGTTGTTATCTGAAGAGAATTTAAATCACAGTTTTTGTTACATTTTTTTGTCTATGGCTTTTCGCCTCGTCGACATCGAGGTCATTACTGGCGGGATGTGACTGGGGACAAGGAAAGGGAAGTAATTAGTCTATGGCCTTTTAAAAGAACGATCCAGATACTCGCCTGGAGCGATTTGGGTAAACCCTGGAAAACACCAGTCTGGATGGCCGGACGAACCCGCTCCCTCCCTAACGCAAACATAGAGCGTTACCGCTTACACACAATGCTCGGTGGCAGCGTCAACGATCGCCGACGTCTTTACTTTTAAATCAGAAGAAAAAAAAGAATTTTTATTTTTCCACTGAACGGTCACTAAGGATCTATACCTAACGTATTGGGGTGAGAGAAAAAAATTATTTTAGACTAATTTATATCTATGAAAACCCTAAGAATATAATTTTGCAGAGCGAAACACATGTTCTAATTTGAAGCGACCAAGTTATTCCGTTAAAATTAGAGACCTGTGGCAGGTAGACAGACTACAGTGAAGCAATAGGGCTCCGTTTACCCGTTGCGTACGCAGTTCTAAAAACCAGAAGAGTTGGTTTCAGCACAAATCAGATAATGGGAAATGTAAATACTGTACCTCCTACTTTACGAATATAGTCTTTCTAAATGGTAATCCTCGATGATATAAAATGGATTTTTTTTGTCGTAATACTTGATGATGTAAACCTCGTTTGTGTGTGTGTGTTTTTTTTTTATTTTTTTTTTTTTATTTATTTTTTTTTTTTTTTTTTTTTTTTTTTTTTTTTAGTCTAGACATTGCACAGTAGTGAGGAATGATTTATAGATAGCACATACATCTTACCTCTGGTGCGAGTGAAAAGGAATCAGAACTTTTTATCGCTGACTTTTCTTCATTCCGTTCTAATTCAGACTGAAAGCATAACTGCCCCGCATTCGGGAGGACGCAGGTTCGAATCCCCGCCGGGCCATCCAGAATTCGATTTTCCAAGGTTTCCCGGAAACACTCCAGGTGAATTCCTCGATGAGACAGTGGCCAAATTCCTTCTTGTTCCTTGCCCCCAGTCCTTCCCTGTCTCTAACGACCTCCACGTTGACGAGGAGTAAAGCCATAAGAAAGATCGGGCATAAATCGCTTCTCAAATTGCTGTCAATATGTAACACTAATTAACGAAGTTTCTGATCTTGAGAGTAGCGCCTGTTTCATCTTCGGCGAAGCAACTCTGTGTCTCGGCATACAGTCCCGCTTTGTCCGATCTGCGCCAAACGAACAGTGCCATCTGTGATCAAGCAAACGAGAGTGCAAGCGCCTGATGCTTATACCCTCCACAACGCACTGCTATAACTCTGGTCTGCATACCGCACAGGAACGACAGGCACCTACCATCTGACTGTGCATTAGCATCATACACTGATCACTGGAAACATTATGACCACCTAGTTACTACCATATTGCTCCACATTTCGAACGCAGTAGCAGCGATTCAGCGTAGCATGGATTCTACAAGATCTTGGTAGGCTTCCAAAGGTATCTCACACCAGATTTCTGTGCGCAGGTCACGAAATTCCCTGAAATTATTGGCCAGCGGTTTGTGGGAACCAGGGAACGAGCATCTCGGAAACGGAGAGGCTGGTCGGCTATTCGCGTGCTACTGTAGTGAGCATCTATGCAGACTGGTTGAAGGATGGTGAAACGACGAGTAGGCGACAATGTGGTGAACACCCACGCCACATCACAGAAAGACTTGCCCGCTCTGTAAAGCAGGATAGACTGGTGGTCTGTGGCTGAATCGCGATTATTTTGCTCTGAAACACATCTGGAAGCACCAGAATTGTACTCTCCCTTTAGATCTACCTCTTTTAGATGCATGCTACGCCAAATCGCAGCAGTATTACGTTCGAAAGGTGGACCAATATGCTAGTAAGTAGCTGGCCATAATGTTTTGGCCAGTCAGTGTATAACAAAAGAAAACTCTCACCCCTTTGTAATCGTAGGCTTCCGCGGCCAGAGTCAGTTGATTATTGGCTATCCGGGTGGCGCCGCGTCATGTTTCTTGAAACCGACGTTTCGACCTTCCAAGTTCTGCCCTGTAAGAAGACCCCAGAATGAGGGTCGAAACATCGGTTTCAAGAAACATGACGCGGCGCCACCCGGACAGCCAAGAATCAACTCTCACCCCTTTGTTGGCTAAGTGTACCATGCCGTCGTAGAGTTGTCCGGTGCTTGAGAAGGAGTTAGCTGGTTCCTGTCTCGGTTGAGGAGAATTTATCATCAGGACTTGGTCGACAGGGTAGAGGACATACCAGAGTCTTGGATGAAATGCCCAAAAAATTAGCAACCGCCTATTCCGTACTGATTCTGTTATATTTTCTATTGTCATCGCTTCTTAATTTCTGAAGTTCTTCGCAGACAAAGTATTTTACGAATAATTCTTCTTCGTAGTGTTTCTAATTTGTGCAATTTGTAATTCAGTATGCTAGCTACTAGACATCCACATGCGTAAACACATTCCGGTTTGACTACTGTGGTGTATATTATTATTAATATTATTATAAATATTATTTTTAACCTTCATCATCAAAAGGGGACAAATGGAAGATATGTTTACATTATTTCACCAGACGCTTGTTCATTATAATAGAAAATGAGAAGAGTGTCATTTGTTTTTTTATCTTTACAACGAAGAGTAACAAACTTAACTTATTACTTTACAACGTATTTCCACGTACGACACAATACCTGGAGCTCACGAAGAAAGCAGAGCCGAAGAGGGCAAAGAAGGAGAGAGAAACAAATATCTAAAAGGAGAGGAGGAGACCGATTTAAAATGCAGATAAGGCACTAGGGTTAAAATCTCTCTGTGTCCATAAATTTTTACGGGATATACTTTGTTGGTTCGGATTCCACTTTCTTTAAGCTGTAGGTTTCAGAACCATACTCCTTCCTTTGACACACTGGCTTATTACGTCTCCTTCGGGAGGATCAAACCAACCTTCGGGTCAAGTTTTTAGGTTATTAAGCTTGCAAGGAATATTCGTCAGCTATTCGGTATTCGCCCTGTTCGGCCATTTTCATCATATTCGGCCTAGTGCCGAAAATCTATGTACTGTACGGTAGAATACTGAATGCTTAGGATTTTTTTGTCGTTGAATAATTGCCTGGAATAAAACGATTTAATACTTATTCTTCTTCCGAATAACCCATTTTGAGGGTACGATAAATCAACTCTGGCTGTGTTTCTTTGTATTTAATTTTCTTTGCTTCCAAACTTCCTTCATTCTTTGAGAGTGTTGTTCCTTTTCTTCGTGGGTCCATTTCCTTCCCTTTATGTATTTCTGTCTTTCCTGAAAACCTGTCTTTTGAATTACTTCTCTATAGAGCCAGTGTTTCCCAACCTTTTTTGGGTCATGCCCCACTTTTAACATTTGTTAGCCCCCCCCCCATACATAATTTTAAATAAAAAAATTATTTGTTATTAACGAAAATCATATAGCATGATTTTTGAAAGATAACACCCTAATATTGTCATAAAACACAGTAAGTAAAATTAAAAAACATATAATGAAATACTAAAATTCAAATTCAAAAGATTTTTAATAAAGATATATTATGGCAATTTAGTGTGATCCTTGCGCTTGATGCTTGACATAGAGATTTTATATTAGGCTCCAATTTAGTAAGCTTTAATCTCAAGTCTCCACGTTGTGATATATCCAGTCGATTTCTTTTTTTTTTATCAGTAAATCATTTACTGATAACAGGCCGACAGGCGGCACATTACGCGGTGAATCCCAAAAAGGTCAAGTTGACGACTCAAATCATCCAGATGATATATTTTGCTAACATCAAACGAAACTATACCTAATAATTGTTTACAGCACTGTTTTAAGAATTTGCTATTTTGCTATATTTTGTACCTATATCTACCATTGCATTTAAATAACCCGAAGAGAAAGTGGTAAAGTCGTATCAAGTCAATTTCTAAATTGCCCCCCTAAAAAAACCAAATTGCCCCCCTGTGGGGCGTGGGCCCCACGTTGGGAAACACTGCTATAGAGTGTTGTGTTGTCAATTATCTAACGATTTATTTAGTATATCATAACTTATTTTACTTATACAGTTTTCACGAAAATAATCGTGCATAATCAACTTCCTCAATGTCAAACCAAAACTAACAAAAATCAGTGTCAGGCAGTAACTCACTCCTTGTAGTCATTTCCAGATTCAGAAAAAGCCACCCCGTATAAACACTGCTTCCTGACGCGGCCTAGTATTTTGCTGCAAGATCCGTCATACACGGAAATTTATCTCTTCTTGACTCGCCATCAAGTGTATGGTTTATCACGACATGATATATTCTTAAAATTTGAATAGGCATCAACTTCAGTTGCAACTGATTTTTTTTTCTTTTGATAACCCTGTATCGGTCGTACTTTTCTCTGCAACCGTCTCTTAGAAGTAATCGATAAAAGACGAGTGAGTACTCTCAGTTTGATTCGACTCTTCTGTTCTCACCCTCTTGCAATGAATAGGGGACGAATTCGCACTGCCGTCGCTGTTTCACAGAACGTGTTCAGGCCCTCGATGAAATTATATTGCCTTGTCTTTTCTATTCGGAGATGATTGGTAAAAACATTGATTTTGAAGCGCGGGTCTGAGGCGGTTGCCAGAAAATAATTTTTACTTGTCGTAATGCTTTCAAATCGTTCGTTCAACCCTTGTTGCATGACAAGTCTTACTTGATTAACCTGGGTGTTACCTCTGAGGTGCTAGTTTCATCGAAATATTCTATTAGAGCAACAACATACGGAATAATTTCAAAATGCATGCGTATATGGAACTTGTAATTTTCGTTAGATCCTCAAGTTTTAAGTGTTAATATCTTGACAAAACGTTTGATAACAAACTTAATTGGGCAGAGCACATGAGGCAGGTGGTAAGAAAAGGTTACAAAATCCTTCATTTACTGGAGAGTGTGATGAGAAGACGTACCACAGAAGTTAGGGGTTGGGATCCCCGTCCGTCGGGGCATCCAGATTTGGTTTTTCCATGGTTTACGCAGATCACTACAGGCGAATGCCTGGATGCTTCTTTTAAAAAGGCCATGGCCGAATTCCTTCCCATTCCTCGTCCTCAGTCCCATCCCGCCTCTAATGACATTAGCCGTCGACGAGGCGGTAAAACAATAACTAGAAAAAAAGTAACAAGTTAGGGAGTTGGGTTACAAAACTTTGGTCAAACCATTGCTTGAATATGGTGGTGTAGTTTGAGACCCACATTTTGGTTATCAAATACAAGAGTTGGAAGGTGTGCAAAGAAGAGCAGCTAGATTTGTTGGTGGAAATTATCGCAGGACCCAGTCAGTAACTGATATGATAAGGGTGCTGGGTTGCGACTCATTGGAGGAAAGACGGAAGGCGAAAAGAGTGCTGGTAATATACAGGGCATATGTTCGTGATGGATCTTGGAGGGATATTGGTCAAAGAATTAGGAATAGTGCATGTAAGGGGAAAGGCTTTCGCTCGATTTCATTCATAAGGGAATGGAAAAATTTTCTTTTATTGGTAAGGGTGTCAGTGATTCGAAGAAATTATCAGGTGTAGTGAAGAATAATTTTCAAAAAACGTTAAAGAATTTTAGAACTAAAATTTGTAAATCAGAATACTAAATGGGGAAAGAATTTAACATTCCAATTACAAGAGAAAATTTAAAAAATATGTATATAAAAAAGGGGTAAGTGGATGACTGGGAGAATTGGCACCGGGGTGTTAGATCCATCGCAATTAAAAATTAATAATAATAATGAACTATCGCATGTGAGCTTTTCCATCTTCACACCTCATGGAAAGGGTTTTTAGCGCAGTAACCAATACACTCACAAAAAAAAAAAAAAAAAAAAAAAAAAAAAAAAAAAAAAATAAATAAATATCAATGTGACATATAACGTCGATATTTGAGGTTATTCTTCAAGCATGTCAAAACGGGCATATAGTGTTGGGAAGTGACTATACTTCACTAGGCGGGTGAGAGACAAGCGTAGCGACACAGATTTTGGCGCCAAGCCGGCCGAATACTTTAGCCGAATATTCGTCTAGTCGGACAGGATGACCGCAGAATATTCGGTATTGGGCGTGTGGCCGAATATACTATTCGTTACAAGTCTAGTACCTATTAACCCTGCCCTACGGTGTGATTATCATACCTCGCACCCCTGTTGGTGCTGCAGGGTACCGTACATTTAATTACACTATAACACTCCAGTATAACTAGTATGAAGCGAGCAATTTGCAGGCTGTAATGTTTGGGCGCCACTGACAAGTTTGCAACACATTGTTTGCCCCGCGAATTGTTCCCCCGCGTGGCGGGACTAATTGAAGCGCTACTCAGCTCGAATTCACGGCGCTGGTTAAACACTTAGCAAGCCGCCAGTAATTAAGCGGCTGTTGAAACAGGCTACACGTATGCTCCGAACGAGCCAGCGTTTAATCGTCGTTGTGGACTCACTGAGACTGCGAATGATGATGAAACTGATTCGCTTCTTAATCACTGTTCGGCTGTGTCATTGTTACTTTACCATTATCGTAGCGAAAGTGGCTAATACGGGACGCTCATATTTCCGTTCCACGCCTCGTCCGCTCAGTTGGTCGAGGGTCCAGTGCTGCCAGCCACTTGGCTTTGAATATCCGTAGATGGCCGCTAAAATTTACGTAGATTGGGTAAACAAATCCGGAGTCTCGCTAACTGAAAGACTGAAACAATGATTATTGAAGAGAGAGTCAAAATTAAGAAAACTTTTTAGTACCAGGTCTTTAAAATTCGAAATCTATATATAAAGATGAATGTATGTATGTATGTTTGTTTGTTTGTATGTTTGTTTGTTTGTATGTTTGTATGTTTGTTTGTTTGTTTGTTTGTATATTTGTTTGTTTGTTTGTATTTTTGTTTGTTTGTTTGTTTGTTCTTCATAAAAATCCACAGTATTCATCCGATCTCGATGAAACTTTGCACACTTACCCTTTGAAACAAGCAAAAAAATACTGTCTACATTTGGTTGAAAAATTATCTGTATAAATAATATATATTGTCTTATAATTGCGAAATATTACTGAACGGCGATAGACAGACGCGTTGGATATGGAGGTCTCTCTACTGTTTTTCCGTGTGATGGTCATGTAGCTCAGTGGATAACGCGCTTGCTTACTAATGTTTGGGTCGTTGTCTCCGGTTGAGACTTCCGTGGAGGCTAAGATTTTTAAAAAGTGTTATTGATCGTAACAGTCACGCCTGGGCCGTCGATTATTCGGATTGAATGTTAAACTGTTGTAACATGACGCGCTGTCGCCACGTTACAAGGTGCATTTTTATTGTATATGTCATAATGTTAGAGTAATTTACATAAATCTTGGGCGACCACCTAAATAGATTTTTGTTGTAATTTTATAAAGTACGCAAGATTCCAAGTGAGGACTGTAATGAAATGTTGAACATACAGTGTATCTTGGTAAAGCGAATATTAAAGAATTATTGAGCTATGTAGGCTTGAAGCTAATCTGGTGTTCCCGAACCTTGGCGACAAGAAGTCGCGGATTTGGGGTTTGCCGGACCACACACTCTGCTCCCTAGGGATAGGCGGTCAACAAGGTTACTCACCGGGCGGGAAATGCCTGCCGCCAGAACACAGAGTCGTCCCCGAACGTAGCCGAATATGTCCGACCTCTGTTAGATACTCTGGCCAAATCACACATCGGGGATATCACGTGACATTAGGTGCCGACCTGAAGATCCAATCCAAATGAGCGTATAACTTAAAATCCTGGGAATTTTCTGTTATATGTGAGCTTCGAGACTACAAAGGGGCGGAGCAAGAAGTTTCCTCGTGGGAGAGAAGAACGACGAACTTCACTTCGATCTTCGAGTCCAAGCTATGCGAGTCTAGTCTGAGGTGGACTTGGAAAGTTGGCTTCTCTCGCCAACTGCCGTTGTACGATTTCTGGCTGCCAGCTTGCCTTGCTGGAGCAAGCTTATCACAGCAACACAGCCGGTAATGCGATGATGCGCATTGTCAGACCAGAGATGCCTATAGCCGACTTCTGAGATAATCTCACATATCGTGGGTCCGCTACAGTCACCGCAGACATCAGACGCAGGACTACAATGGTAACTTATTACGACCAAGCCATCTGATTGTGCATTCCGTGAAACAGAACCCGTAAGCGACTTTGAGAGGATAGGTCCATGTTCTCACTTTGTAATTGTAAAAACCCCTGAGCTAGCGGCATAATTTGCCAGAACTAGTTATTTTCTAATGATATATTGTTCATTCTGGCGCCCATGATTTTCTTTTTTAACTGTAAAGTCACAGTATTATGATACCTTTGTCTGAGGTCGTCATAACTTGTATTTTTCATTGTTTCCAATTGTCATTATTTCTTGCATTTTGATTCTGAGATATATTTAAAAGTAAATATACAATTGTTTGCTTGCTCATGACGGCTAATTGTAACTCTGAGCGTTGCTTTTATGATTATGCCAATTTGTGTTAATGTTAACGGTAAATTCGCTCAGACTTGTAATCGCCAGTGATAAGAAAATAAATGTCATATTGTGACAATTTTTCCTAAATTCCAACGAACGTCGAGATTCTTGCAAAATTAATAAATTTTCACTCCTTCATAAAAATCAAAATTAAAAATCCACAATTATTAATCATACAGGTATGAAAGATAATTGTAACGTAGTTTGCCCACCAAGGCACCCACTACACTGTAGATATTAGTTAGGGGTTCAATGCGAGGCAAATCGTAGGTAGTCTTGCAATGCTGTAGGGGTACAGTTTTTTACGTTTTAATGATCCCTCAGGGGTTGTTCGCAGTCACTGTGTGTGTGTGTGAACCGCAGTAATAATACTATAAATACGGAAATTAGTCTCTGTCTTTTTGTTACATTTTGACGACTAAATGGCTATATCGATATTGATGGAATTCGAAAAGAAAATCTGTATGAAGGGCACGGGACTTTTTTCCAGTATGATTAACAGTTGTAGTCACAAAATTTTGAGACCTTATCGAATGGTGACAGAAATATGTTGGAAATTGATTCTCTTCAAGAGACAGGTTCGTCGATAGAATGAGATAGTGATAACTTTCCTGACATATTATGCCGACAAGGTGTTGTTTTGGATCAATCTTTCGTTAGCAACAACTTTCTATATTCTATTCTGGCGAAACAATTCTTAATCCACGCGTACGAAGTCGCGGGTATTAGCTAGTATAAAATAATATTCTGCATTGAAAGTAAGAAATATCTCTGAACACGTTTTATAAGCTTCATCACTTTTGTTGCTGTGTCTACTTTTTTTTTTTTTTTTTTTTTTTTTTTTTTTTTTTTTTTTTTTTTAAGGGACCATACATTTTTTTTGCTGTCACTAAATTTAGCATGTGTTCTGCTACAGGAAATGTTAAAAACCCATGAATAAAGAGAGGGCCCATAATTCAGTATTACAGTCTTTTAATATCTATAAAATGTTGAATCAATCAAACTATGAACTTTATTTCATTTGAATCATTGGTTCACACGAGCGGTTGCAAGGAAACGATTCGCAATTATTGACAATTCTGTAATGTATTAACACTATACGCTCAAAGTTTAACAAAACACAGAATCTAAGGACAAATCAACAAATAATAAAAAGTAGGAAAAATCCGTAGATATTTTAACAAAGTCCGAAAATCCTAACTTTTTACAAAAATACGTAGATCTACGGATAAATCCGTAGAATTGGCAACGCTGGTTGAGGCACTATTATGGTGTCCGGCGCCCAACGTGCGGGTCAAGTCTTGGTAATCGAGGAAATTTTCATCATCAGGACTTGGCCGGCAGGTTGGGAAAGGTGGTGGTGCACAATTCCTAATCGCCATATTGTGCACCTAAGTCCTGGTTTGGAATCCCGAACCTCTCCGCGGCATCGACCGAGGTGGGCGAAGGGTTAACGCTCTGGCCTCGAATCCGGGAGGACGCGGATTCGAATCTCCGTCCGGGCATCTAGATTTGGGTTTTCCATGGTTTCCCCAATCACTCCAGGCGTTTGCAGGGATGCTGCCTTCGAAATGGCCATGACCGAATTCCTTCCCGCTCTATGCCCCCAGTCCTTTCCCGCCTCTAATGACCTCGACGTCGACAAGGCGTAAACTCAGAAGCAAATAAAAAAAGTAAATGAACTTCGCAGTGCGTATGGAGTGAGGGAACACGACTGTGGTGATGGTGATATGTCGCTTTGGGAAGGGACGTAATTATTTGATAACTGATTCATTAAGAAACGTTTGAAAAACGTGAAGTCTTAAATTAACCCGGGATCACTCGCGCCTATTGTTTTCGCGCGATAACTCCCGTGTTAGAGTTGTTTCTAACAAATATATTTTTTTTTACGTTTTTGGCTGTAGGTTCCATACAGAGATACAATTAGCAAGTAAATTACTTCATTATTATTACCAACACATTATAACTACATATAAACATTAAATGAAACATACATCTTGCTTTAGTTTTAAATTTGAATTTTTTGCTTCACCTTTTACACCTGGAAGCTGTGTCACAATATTCTGACGCGCTGTTTTTGATGGAGTGCGCATTGTGCTTGAACCATTTCATTTTTCCATCCCTACCCAGATACATATCACGATTTGCAGATGTCAGGACTACAGTAGACGCAGTTTCCGAATCTGTTGCTGTGTCTATCTCTTCATGTTCAGACTGTGCATCCGTATCTGAAGACAAGTCTTCTATGTGGATATATTCGTCCAGCGGTATCTTTTCGTTTGACATGACGTTTTCCTGTAAAAATTTATATATTTTCACATCTGACATAGTATGTCATGTACTTGGTGTACACAACTGCTTTATTCAAGTCATAAAACCCAATAAGTATACTTACTTTTTTATATAAACCACGTAATACGTGCAGAATACGTCCAGAAGAAGAAATTAACCTAATCGCACTTCACTGGCACAGAGAAACAGACTAAAAGAGAAGCAAGGTGGTGTTTGACGAATGCGCAAGGTACTGTTACGCGAGAACTCCCGTGTGAGAAATAATCTAACAATGCACACCGCTTCAAACAAAGCCGCTTCCGGCAGGCTTTACTTGTAATTGGAGGGACGAAACACACGTGGAATGAAGGTAGAGACATCAAAGAAAGCATTGCTAGGTCAACACTTCAATATCTTTGAAATATATTGTAATATTTCAGTAAAATCATCAATGATAGATTTTTTCTCACATGCGAGCGATCCCGGGTTAAGAATTCCTCTAAATTAGAATAGTATTTGCTTTGCTACATTAAATTACGTTTCATATTTGTAATTTTTATTTCTAAGAAGTAAATAATTACTTATCGTTCAAAGAAGGTTTTGTTATTTTAAAGTATTTAAGCTAGAATTATCTGTAAAAATAAGAAAATAACATTAACTACTCAGTAAATTTTACTTTATACTCCTCTTCGCACCTCCCTTCCCGTTGTCACGTATAGAAATCTGAAAAGTTGGCAAGCCTGGTTGAAACGTACCATCTACATTAACCTCTCCGGCTAATTGGGTGATTCTATTCATCTCTGAAAATCCTTTCTGCATTTCGGGAATCGATATATCGGGAAAATCGCTGGCGGACACGTAACAAAGCGCTTTCGCTGATCTGGATAAGTCGATACTATCGCAGCTTGGTCTGATTAACGATCACAAAGCGCGTATGTATTCTCGAACCTACCGCCGTGCTATGAATCACTCCGATTGGCTAATTAATGTCTGTACTCGGATGAGCCGGTCCAATAACTTATGTGAGAGGACCCTCGAATTAATCACAGTAGTGGAGGGGATTTAACAGTAACTGCGTGCGTATCCCCTTACTAGGCTGCGTCCACGGGTTCCTGAAGCGCTCATTTTTGTTATGCTGTATGCACAAGTTGAGTGGTCTGGTAGCTCAGTGGTTAAGGCGCTTGCCTTCAAAAGTTTGCTCCTCCAGTCACGGGTTCGAATCCTGAACCCGAGAGGTGTGAGTATGTTTAAGAGTTGTGTTTGATCATATCAGCTACGCGAGGTCCTTCCGAGGTTCGTTTTCCACTTCAAACTGTCTCAGAGGAAAGAAACTGGCCGTCCCATCTGTGACACAATGGCTTAGTATGCCTCCTTCGGGAGGATCCAACCAACATACGGGTTGTGGACTAAGTTAGTTACTGAGTGGTCTGGTTGCTCAATGGTTAAGGCGTCTGATTAGAGATCTAAAGGTCCCCGGTTCGCATCCCTGTCTCTGCGGAGCTTTTCATAGGCCCTTAACCCTACCTTCACCTCTAGCACCGCTTGCTGTGTAATTTGAAATACGCAAGAACGCTTCCGTGGTTCGGATTCCACGTTAAAGTGTAGGTCCCCTGTACGCGGTACGTTTGCTGAGTTAGTTTAAGGGGCTGGATGCGCATTCAATAGAAACACTGTCTCCAGGGCATTACGAACACACGGAATTATTATCATTAGAATATCTATGCCTCTAATAGGATTGTAACCAGTCGATGAGTTGTGTATTTTAGGTATTTTTTTCTAAAAAAAAAAAAAAAAAAAAAATATTCACGCCTGTTTGTCTCTATGTTCGGTCTGTGTGAGTGAGGTGTGCCGGCGCTTTAAGATGCACTGATAAATTGGCGGTTTCTAGATGCTTTTTTTGTTGTTTTTTGTTTTTTGTTTTTGTTTTTTTACTTATTGCTTTACGCCTCGTCGACGGCTAAGGTCATTAGAGGCGGGATGGGACTGGGCACAAGGAACGGGAAGGAATTCGGCCATGACCTTTTGAAGGAAGCATCCCGGCATTCACCTGGAGTGATTTGCGGAAACCATGCAAAACCCAAATCTGGATGCCCGGACGGGAATTCGAACCTGCGTCCTCACGAATGCGAGGCCAAAACGTTAACCTTTCACCCACTACGCTCGGTTTCTAGAAGCAGCTAAATGTGGGTAAATGACGGATGCAAATCACTTTGCACACACAGTAACTGAAACGTTCTAATCATACGCATTACCGAGAGTGATGGGTGAGCGGTTAACGCTCTGGCCTCGCAATCGGGAGGACGCCGGTTCGAATCACCGTCTGGGCATCCAGATTTCGGTTTTCTATGGTTTCCCCAAATCACTCTAGGCGAATGCTGGGATGCTACCTGCAAAAGGCCATTCCCCAATTCCTTCCCGTTTATTGTTCCTAGTCCCATCCCACTTCTAATTACCTCGACGTCGATGAGACGTGAAGCCATAAATAAAAGTAATACGCATTCATATTTTTCGTGAAATAATTTTTTTTATTAATTAAATAGGACTAGGTGTTTTCTTGTACCTACTACCGTTTTTGTTAGCTTTCTAACTACGAGCTAACTTTCAATCAACTGTCCGTAACGTAGCTAGCACCTGAGATTTAAAAAGTCCTTCTTCTGCTAGCGCCTTTGGGCGCGCTTACGTCCAAGCGTTAGAGCCTGTAGAGAACTGAGAGCAAGGAATTCATGACCTCTTGAAGAAATCATGCGACATTCTTCTGCGAGAATTTGGGGAATACACGGAAAACCGAAAGCTAGAATGGCCGCTCCAAAGATCGAACGTTTGTCCCCAAGAATGCCAGGCTGGAACGTTCAACGCTTACCTAAAAAGTTTGGGTAACGTCTTCCCGAACGCCAGGTCCGACTAGAGGTTTGATTTTTCTGATTGCCCGATGTCGTGCCAATACGTGTAAGACATTTACTATAGACTATGTACCGATTAAACAGTATCGCTGATATATCGATATTGGTATAACGTGAGAAGAGCATAGTGGGTAAAGATGGCGGGAGTCTGTTGCTAGCTGCCGAACTGTTAGGATGTTTTAGTGCGCGGTTCTAGAGAATGCCTCGAATAGGGCAGTTATGTGTGTGGCGGTGATTATGCAAGAAATAAACTACGTACTCCAAAACGTTTGTAATAACTGTGAAGTGATAAGAACTGTGTTTTCACGAGTTTAATGCGGCGGGTATATGTTGGCATGAATATTTTCCTAATTACGAACTGTGAAAGCTTCGGAATACGGTCAAATTAGGTTATTAATCACTGGTGGCTCACCTTGGAAAGTTGTATCAGTTTTCATGTTATTAAAAGAGTGTAATGTATTCATAACTACACGTTGTTGTTGCTTTGTGTGTGAGCCGGCAATCTTTCCCAGTAATCAGCCGCGTAGGTCGGCATAACTTGTAGAACTGTGACTTCGACTTGAGTAATTATGTTTTAGGCCCGTGAACAGCGACTAAAGGGCTGCAATTGAAGTTAATGTTAGTATCACGCCAAGGAAAAACTATAAACAAACCACCAATCAGCTCATAAATATTGTGTCTATTATTTAAAGCCAATTCTCCATTTAAATCCCTACAACTAGCTTTAAAACCAACTTAGTCCACAACCGGAAGGTTGGTTGGATCCTCTAGAACAGCGGTTCTCAAACTTTTATGCTCCGCGAACCCCTTTTAAATTTTCCAGACAATGGCGAACCCCCTAAAAAAAATTTTAAAAAAAGCTTTAAAAAAAATAAGAATTTTTATTTTCATAAAAGTAATACACTTATACAGAAGATTGTTGTCAGTTAATGTGATAGATGAGCTTGTTTTTTGCCGCATGTTGAGTCAATATCAGGAACAGTTTTACTCAATCTCAGTCTCATTTCATATTCGACATTCATTCGATTCCTGTATTTCGTTTTTATCATATCCAGGTGTGAAAACCCACTCTCACATAAGTAAGTTGTCACGAAGGGTAAAAGGAAATTAACTGCTTTACGTGAGAGCTCCGGATATTCTTCCTGTCTTGCTGCCCAAAAATCAATTAAAGACATCTTTTTAAAATCAGCATGAAGAGTACGATCTGTGGACATTTCCAGCAATGATTCATGTTGCTTAATGCTCAAACCAGAATTTATGCTTTTGGTTGTGACCATAAATGGATTTCGAACCCAGTCTTCAGCATTACCGATATCTGGAAAATACCTTTTCAGTTCATCAGAGAGCTGAGACAAATGTACAATAATTTCAGCTTTTACTTCGGCATCCAGTGATAAGGTGTTGGTCGAAACAAATTCATGCAGAAGAGGAAAACATTCAATAACACCTGATATCATGCAAGTTTTCCAAAATTCAATTTTTTTCTTATGAGGGCTTGTATTTTATCCTGCACAATGAATATATTACACGTGGAGCCTTGCATAGAAGCTTTCGTTTCGTTGAGAGAAGAGAAAATATCAGCTAGATATGACACCCTTATAAGCCAGGTTTCATCTTCAAATCTTAACTTGAGGTTGAAGTCACTGTCCTTTACAAATAAATAGACTTCATGACGCAGTTCAAAAAACCTAGCTAACATCCTGCCTCTTGACAACCAACGCACTTCACAATGTAAGAGTAATGAAACATGTTCCCTGCCCATGTCCCGACATAATAATGCAAAAAGTCTCGAGTTGAGCGGACGTGCTTTTATGTAATTTATTATCTTTACGACCTCTGACAATACTGTTTTTAAATAATCAGGCATTTTGTTGCACGCCAGTGTCACTCTGTGCAATGCACAGTGCATACTTTTGGCTTCAGGAGCAAGATGTTTAATTCTAGTGATTAGTCCGGATATCCTACCTGTCATGGCCTTGGCACCATCAGTCGAAACACCAACACACCTTCTCCAGTCTATGCCAAGTTCTTCAAAAAAATCATTGATGACGTTGAAAATATCTTCTCCTTTTGTCGTAGTCTCCAAGTTCTTGCATAACAGAAAATTTTCTTCAGAAATGTTTCTGTGTACATATCTAACAAAACTAAGTATATTCGGCAGTCCAGTAATATCTGTTGATTCGTCAACTTGAATTGCAAAATAAGTATTTTGCAGTCGTTCTGCTAGTTGATTTTCAACATTGAGTGCCATGTCGTGAATGCGCCTTGCGATTGTGTCATTTGAAAGTGGTATTTTATCCAGCAATTTTGCTAATTTGTCTCCTAGCACGCAACTGACCACATCTTTAGCAGCTGGCAAAATTAATTCCTCAGCAATATTGTATGACTTGCCGGTCTTTGCAATTTTGTATGCCACTAGGAAAGACGCACGTAAATAATCAGCGTTGGTAGTTGCCAGTATTTGTCACAGTTTTTTTTGGAGATTCCAACTCCCTCTTTTTTCTAACAAAAAAATCTAAAGATTTGTTTACGTACTGCTGATGTTTTGTCTCCAAATGTCTTCGCAGCAATGATGGCTTCATCGAGCTATTTGCGAGAACTTCTGAACATATTACACACTGTGGCTCTGGGTACTGGGTGTCTTCTTTGCACACAAATCCAATTTTCAGATAATCTTCATCATATTTTCTTTTCTTTGTCGATGGAATGAAGTGTTCTTCTGGTTTACTTGTTTTCCGCGTATTTTCTTTCGAAATTGAACTTTCAGTAGACGTAGACACAATTTGACTCAACGAAGTTTTCAATGTTTCTGAACTGGATAACTTTTGAGTATCTGGGCATTTTCCGCGTATTGATCCGGTTTTTAACCACTGGTTCATGTTTTCACTTACTTTTTAATCAAAATTACTTATCAACTTTATTTCAGCCGGCCGAAATAAGTGCGCGCGCGGAGTACCACTGACTTGAGAAACAACTATACTAAACAATGCCGCGCGCTTTTTGTCAGTCACAAATTATTACGTAATTTCAAGCCATTGTAGCCCTTTCTTAAGGCATTATTTTCCGCCCCTATTGTTACCAAACCTAACACGATTGTGAGTGGTGCCGAATAATGGAAATATATAGCATAATGTAGATTTTGAACTTTGAAAGATATTTGGCGTTCAAAAATTTACATATTATCTATTAATACTTATTCGGCACATCGAGTGAAAGGAGCGATATTTCTTTGAAGGCATTGTATTAAATGATGCATATCACACGCGTGATACAATCAGTCTGCCGCCATTACGTAAATCTCGCCGCGAACCCCCTATGATCAACTCGCGAACCCCTAGGGGTTCGCGTACCACACTTTGAGAATCGCTGCTCTAGAAGGAGGCATACAAAGCCATAGTGTCAGATTTAGGAAGGCCAGTTCCTTTCGTCTGGGACCTACAGTTTAAAGTGGAATCAGAATCATGGAACATCCTGGCATAACTCATATGATCAAACACAACTCTCAAAAATATCTGGTGCCATCGGGATTTGAACTTGGGACTGGTTCCAGACTTCTGAAAAAATAATTTTAAGGACCGTCAGAAATGACGCAAACAGGCGTAATCATTACGAACGGAGGTAGGAGGCATTTCTAGCTACGTGGCAATCGAAATCCCTGAAATAATTATGAATGTTATTATGGGGGAGTTTGTGAAGGGTGAAGTGGCGAACAGTTAAGGTGAAAGGCGAGTTATTGATATAGGACTGAGAAAGAACATTTTAAAACTTTATGTGTGAAGCAGAGCACTTTATGGTAGTGAAGCATTTACCAGAAAGAAGAAAAATTGAAGCATTTGAAATGTGGTGCTATAGAAGGATGCTGAAAATTAATTGGACAGATAAACTACGAACTGAACGCGTTTTGGAAATGATGGGTGAGGAAAGAAGTTAGAGGAAGAATCTAACGGAAACATGAAACAGAATGGTCGGTTATATTATTTGAGACATGCTTGACTGGTTAATTTGTTAGCTGAGGGAACAGTGGAAGGTAAGAACTGTAGAGGAAGACAGATAATTGAGGACGTGGGTTGTAAGGGGTATGTTGAGATGAAGAGGTTTGGAAGGGATGAAGGATTGCATCAAACCATTCGAGAAGCCGATGGCAGCATAAAAATAAAATGAATGGAATATAAAAGTTTTAAGATGAAAACAAACAAAAAATCATTATTCCACTGCAAAAGTGTATAAGGAGTGTATAATTCCTAAAACGATCAATTATTCTCTTGTTTTATTGTTTTTACATATTATCATCAATAAAATTAACACCTTCATCAAATACTTTCTGGTATGTATCGTATTATGTGTAATCATTCTCTGATTATATACAGGTAAATCTTCGGGCGTCATCGGTTCACCGAACATGGCCGAGCGATGTGACAGAGAACAAGATCAATCTCGCCTTAATTACATCCGTTTTAGATAAGGAGGTTTTCGCCAGCATAGAAAAAGTTGATAGAAGGAAAGAGAAAAGTAGAAAGGTAGAAGGAAAGAAAATCAGTATGAATTTTGAGCGAAGTGAAAAAGCAAACAAAAAAATTTACACGAATTCTTCACGGGTGTTCTGCCGGATAATTTCTTCTTTCCACAACGTTTCGGCAGCAACCTCCGCTGCCTTCATCAGGTGATATGTCATATCGAAACTGTCACTGGGACGACACAGTCAGAAGAAATTATCCGGCAGAAAACCAGTGAAGAGTTCGTGTCAACCATACGCCGGGAAAAAATTTAACTCTGAAAACAAAAAATTCTTCGTAATAGCACTGTTACATCAGTCACAAATATTCTAATGATGCGTGTATACCTCCTTCTTGACGATATTGCAAATCATGTTAGAAGGAGATTGTAATTTTTCATGTTACTGCGCCTATTTCCACGGCTTTGACGTTGTTGCATATAACAGGGAACTTCGTTACTGCAATAAAATGAAATTAAAACGAGGATTTCCACCAACTGCACAAAGGGTGGCAAATCAAATTTTATGGCAATTACTTTTCAAACGTTTATACGCAGTAAATATTTTCCAGGTCCAAATTATACCTTTATTGAAATGAATGTTTAAATATCTACATCAAAACGTTTTGCAGCATGAGCAATTTTCAGTTTTCGGAACTAATTGTTGCCATTATATTTTCTGTTTAATTAAATATTTCTTACTTATTACTGTCAGCGGAGTTTGATGAAAGTTTAATTAGTTTCCAAGTTGGTTGCTTTATGGACGGTCAGTAAATTAGTAGGGCCTATGAATTAGCTCTCATTTCCCTTCAGTTGCGTCATTCATAACAAATTGCTTTTCCGAGTATTTTATAGTTCTCTGCGCTGGTATTACAACCTGTTTATGTTTTTCAGCTAACATCGGTACTACATTAAAATCGCAGCAATCCAGCCACAGACATTACGGCTGCCTTCTTCTTTTTACTGGTTTTATGATTCCACTACTTCAACATTATCATATAAGTGAGGGGCGTCCATTAATTACGTGAGATGAAATAGGGGGGGGGGGGGAGGGTAGGGCCTGGCGAAATCTCACGAAACCTCACCGAGGGGGAGGGGTGGGTCAACGGAAATCTCACGTGAGGTTTTGAAATTCTTGTTGACTGGTAAAGCTAAAAAAAGTTCATAAGGGGGGTGGGGTCCGAACCAAATCTCACGAAATTAAACCACACGTAATTAACGGACGCCCCTAAGTTATTCTGTATTGTGGTGGTTTGAGAAATAGTCTTGCTGAATCTGTACATATAATAAGACATTAATCAGAGGACATTCTGAGCATTTAAAGGAATCTTTTTTTTTTTTTGTTATTATATTATATTATTTTTTTAAAGAGTTTGAGGTATTGTTAATGACTTATGGAAAACGAACCAACCTTTTTTTTTTTTTTTTTTTTAAAAAAAAAAAAAAAGATACTGAGTCTGTCTGTCTCTCTTTTAGGATGGACAGAGTTCATGCAAAACACAGTGTTTGGAATTTGATGAGTTTTCAATATTTTGATATGAAGTCGGAAGGCGAGTAAGTTAAGACAAACGGTCAAACTAATGAGTATCAATTTTTCGTATAACGTGATTCACGAAAAATCACTGGGTGGTTTTTCATTAATGTATAGACTCTGGTCATATGGGTAAAATTGGGTATGTCTCATTTTTATGTGAATTCGGAAAGTTGACAAATTTAGGGTAAAAGGACAAATAAATGAGCATCAGATTTGCGTTGCATGGGATTCATACCAAAACCACCGGTCGTATTTTGGTGGCGTTATAAATAATGTAAAACCCCTGGCAGGGGAGGGGGGGAAGGTTAGAAGTAAAACAGGGTATGTTTAATTTTGATGTGAAGACGGAAAGCTGAGAAACTTAAGATAAAATATTCCACAAAATAGTAATAAGTTTTTCGTTGAATGCAGAACTGCTGGCTGCATTTAACAAATTCTCGCATTCCAAATGTTAATTTCGATTTCATTGTACGAACGGTGTCGTATTATCCGGAGGATTTAAATTACTTTTTTCTCTTAATGGATTCGTACACATAATATTTATAAGGACGCGACAGTTTTTTATACGCAGTTGACTTCGTTCTTCTTGTGTTTCCTGAATAGTATAGTCTTTGATTTCGTCCGAATGTTTATTTTGCTGTCGCGTTTGTAACCCTGTTCTATTCCCAAAAATACCATTCGTTTTACCGGAATGAAAAGTACCCTGTCCATACTATATACTCACTCCTTACAACATTTCATTCAAATTCGTTTAACGTCTCATTTATTTAATTACTAGCAGTTACCCGCGACTTCGTCCGCGTTGAAGAGTGTTGTAATATAAGATTTTCTTGAGAGGTCTGGTTGTTCAGTGGTTAGGGCGTCCAACTGGAGATGAAAAAGTCCCCAGCTTGAATCCCAGTCTCGGCGAGGATTTTCAAAGGACCTTAGCTCGACCTTCACCTCTGGCATAGGTTGTTGTGTGATGTGAATTACGCCAGAATGCTCACTTAGTTCTGATTCCGTGTTGAACTGTGAGTCCTCTATGTCCGGTAGGATTACTGGGTTACGTTAAGAGCCTACGAAAGAGGCTGATTGCGGAGACGTAAAGAAGTCTTGTCACCAGGTCAATATGACCATAAAATTTATTTTTGAGCTATTTTTTACTAGTAATAGTAGTAATAAATGTTGCAATAAAATAACAAAAATTTATTTATGTTCCACAACTACTTCACTGAATTTTTAAAACAATAAAAATTATTCTGTTTGTTAGGAGCATTTTCAGTTTAATATATCCGTATATACAATATTTGGGATTTGTCTCCTAGGTTTTGGCTATTTTCATAGCCCTAGTTTTCTTACATTTCTTTGAAATATTTGAATTTCGTTTACCCAGCATCTCTTAAAATTACTAATTTCATCTCGCGAATAAAAATGAATATAGTTTTAACTAATGGAAGCTCGAAACGTCAAAATATTAGCAATACATTGATGAAATCGACTAAATATCAACAACAAAAAATACTAACGTCCAAACAGCAAATAAATACATAAGTGGCCCAAGAATGTTCATTTCAGTTAAAAAAATTGCAATACTAAAAATGAATATTTTGATTTGCATTGAATATCTGAAAAAAATCTTTAAAAAAAATATAAGTTAACTCTTTGAATATTGATTTTGTTTTGAGGATATATTGGTTCTATCAATAGAAATTTAGATATTATAGTAGTAAATGATCCTTTTATCCATAATGATCAGTGGCATTGTGGTAATGGTTTCTCTATCTATAGAAACAGTTGAATTGCCTGTAGACCAGTTTACTATAGTTAATTCGTTTGGGGCCATTAATGAACCCAAATAATGACGTTGGAAATGTGTAAATTAAATACTGAATTCATCTGAAACTACATTCATCCGCATGAAGTATGCCATCAGCATCATGACAGTTATTGGAGTAACGTAATTAAAAAAAATTATACTAAAATGCTTGTAACTTATAGTGTACAATGGAAAGTCCATAATTCTCTACAACTCTAAGACAACTTTCGTTAATATTGCTGGTCAAGTTAACATCTCGATAAAGTAACTGTTACTGCTCGTGATTTAGTAAGGTGTATAATTGCATTCAATATGTTGAGGTTTGTTCGTATAGTTTGACTTTGTAGCGACAATATTAACAGAGATAGCGGTTTGGTTGAAATGATGCCTGGACCAGATTGATTTTTGTTACAGCATAAGGCAGAAGGAACTTAGTTATTATTAGTAATAAGTAAGCAGCTTTCATATGCTCCGTGTAAATTGTGTTGAAACGACTTCCACTGTTATTTCATGAAACAATAAGTTTCTACATTAGCCCATTGAATATATTCGTGTTAAGTGTAGCATTCGATAGATATTTGCAGAATATTGAACAGTAAGTAAAAAGAAGTTTCATGAATCATAGTCTCTATTATTTGTACAAAAATTCTGAACAAAAAATAAAAAAGGGTTAGTTGAGTTTTAAAATTCGGCAAAAATAATTTGTAATACAGAGACTGAGGTTCAAGTTTACGTCACGATACACATCAATAACTTAGATAAAATTATTGTATCAATGCGCCTCTGATTGAGGCTTTGATTTTGTAGCGACAATATTGGCGGAGATTGTGGTTAGTTTGAAATTCTGCATGGACTAGAATGAAAACAAAACCTTCTTGTCACAGCAAAAGGTATGAGGAACTTAGTTATCAGTTATTTAAGAAACTTTAATAAGCACTACGTCACGGTGTGACGTGATGTATCACGACGTAAACTACTCACCCAAAAAAGAAACAGGAAATAAATTCCGAGATAGAACTACAACATTTTTCACTTTTAGTGAACCGACTTTTGTGCTGGTATACTCATAGCATTATACGTTTTTTTTTTCAATTATGGTGTATTATTTTATATGTCATACTATTTTATGTACGCAAATGAAAACATCTCTTTGCGAACTTGACAACAGTACCTACCTTTTTTTTAAATTTAAGGTTAAGTACAGATTTATATTTCCTGCTTCCAAACTATTATTTGTCAAGTGCGTCGGTTTTATGGCTTTTAAACTAAACACAAACTTGCATATGTAAGAAGGTTTTTGCTTTTATTTCTGAAAAGTAGTGTTTGCGATTTACGTAAAAAGCAAAGAGTAAACGTGGCACGGCTATCTACGAAGGAGGAAACTCTTTGTTGTTTCCGAATTGATATTAATGGCAATTTCTAAAAGAAGTATGCTTTTTTGCGGGATAAAATCTATCCTATGTCACTTCGCACGCAGTTAACTGACTTCGTGCCAAATTTCATTTAAGTATGTTGATTTATTAAGGCGTTATTGATTCCAGAAGTACATCCAAACACACATCCGAACTTTCTCGTTTTCTCATTTATAGATATATAGATTTATTTAATCAAAAAAATCGTATAAATAAATACGGTGGTTAAAGTTGCTTTAAAGGAACGTGTAACTTAGTCAAACTAAAAGAGCATGTGTTATTTGAGAAGACAACATCAACAAAAATGTTGTCAAAGTGAAATTGTGCCTCCACTAATAGTACAGACTTAAATTATTTATGCTTGCAGTAATAGTACACACTCGAAAATTATTTATATCTTGGAGCTGAATGCTTAACTCTCCCACGTTTAATCCGCTTTTACTAAGTTTTTGAGTTCATTTTTCTTGTGATTTACTTGCATGTTGTGTTCGTATTCTTTTGAGTTACATAAATAATATTGTCTCCTTTTCTGCGACAATATTAAATCCGAATTTTAATATGTTGATGTTTTTCATTTGTTCGTTGCTATTCGAACCATGGATGTAGGAATAGAGGGGAGACCAGGTGTCGCTTAAACTGTGAAGCAGCCTGTCTCTGGAACCGCCATCTTCGTGAGTTCAAAACATTGGTTTGTTTTCATTAGCTTCCTGCTGTGAACATTTCATGTTCGGATATTTCAAGGTGTTTTATAATGCCAAATTGTGTTGCCTATGGTTGCACAAACAGAACAAGTAAAAAACAACATGGAATAACATTCCATAGGTAAGTCACTTTGAAATTGTTATTCTTGAAGTATTTGTAGTGCGGCGTCTGCAAGACATAATAGATGTCATTATAGATTTACAGTGCCTGTTAAAAAAGTTTATTCACAGCTCTCAATAGGACGACGGTGTTATCAAATATTTGCTGATGCAGAGAACCATTTTATCTTACTATTTTTCACGTGTGGATCAAGTTTCCTTCGCGATGAAGCGAATACATTATTCTATGTGCTTTAGTCCAGTTGTACCTAATTTATGTTGAAAGTGTTTGATGGAATTAATTGTGATAATTTGTGATATGCGATCTAGTAATCGTAATGAAGTCCATTTTGTTGTTATATGAAATGTAATTCGCAATACGTTTAAAGTGTTTGGTTGCATTTGCGTCGTTTAACCCTTTAGCGGCAACATTAAGTCAAATTCTGATTAGGTTGAAATGCAGCCTGTTGCAGAATATTCTTTTTGTAGCATAAGGAACAAATTATTTATTTGTTATTATTAATTTATAAGCACGTTGTTAGTAACACAAGCTTGCGACTTTTGATATATGGTAGCAAGATAATTGCACTGGCCAGTTCTATCATTACCGTGGCGCCGTAATCTGATTATGAATTCTTAAGTAACTTAACGAAACTAATTGAAAGTAAAGAATTTTTTTTTATATCTCGCCTAGTTCTTTTTTCTTTTGGTCCAGGCTGCATTTCGATCTAACCACCTCACTTTTGAGACATTATATATCGAGAACTAAGCGAAATATCAATATATATTTTCGATTTGTCTCATCGAGTTCCTTAGAAGTCTTCATCAGATTGTGGCACAGCAGTATAAGTGATAGCATCCCCTTGCACTGATGCTTCTGGCGAATTTAAATAGGTCTAGACCTATTTTTCTTTACTTTGTAATCTTTCCCATCAAAGATTTTGAAAGGATTAAAATTACTGAAACGGAACGTGGATATATAACTTATATGAACATAAACCAGTCCTTTTTTTTGCGACAGTAGGGAGAAAAAAAAGTTTTATTTCGGCATACAAAATTCCTATCAAAAATAATTTAGCAGTTTGTGTTTCTTAAATTTTAATATCGATTAGGGTATTATAATTTTGACCACCTAAGACGTTATTTTTACTAATGCAAAGGTTAAAAAAGAAGAAATTCTTTCGTCCCATATAGATTTCCTGTGTTTCTTGACCTCACCAATATGGCGGCCTCTCCTCTCCTCTCGACTTCACTTCGTTGTATGGACAAGGCCCCTTACGTGGTCTCCTCTCTTTTCTTTGCTCCATGATTCGAACTACAGTCTAATAGAGTCTATGCTTCCGTTCGTCTTTTGTTTATTTGCTCCTCGTGTTCGTTTGGATTCTCGTTGAAGTTATTTTTTTTTTTTTTTTCCGGGATGAAAAATGTTCTATGTGCTATTCCAGATCATATTACAACCCAGTATAAAAAAAGTCCATTCAAGTTACGACGTGATTCAGTAATGAACATCTACCCTTTCATCCATTCAAGTTTTCACCTTTATATAATATTACTAGCCTCTAAGCCCGTAAAAAAAGATGGGTGAAAGGAAAGTTCTGGCAATTTATTTCTTTGCGGTAGCCTAAATAGATAGAATTGTTGTTATGTTATGATCATAACTTTATTTTGTAATTTGTACATATTTCGGTTTAGTTTACACACCGATACAGATATTGAATTAATGATATCACAATTAAGGAACCAATGACATTAAAAATAAATGAGGAATAACAAAACCTCATGCTATAGCGCGTGGTATTGGTTTTATTCCTAGTCCAGTTCTCATTCAGTTAGATAAATACGGAACTACTGCCATCCGTATGAAATAACTAATTCAGTAAGTCGGAGCTTCTGAAAGCAGCTTAAATTTTTTAGAAAACTAAATTCGTTGTAAATTATTCTGTAAAAAATTGTGTCAGTTGTCATTCTAGTCCTGTCTGCTTTTCGACATAACCACAACTTCTACTAATATTTCTGTTCAAAATTCATAGCTTCTATTACCCGTGTACGAATATATTCACTGTATTGCGATATAAATTTGACCAACTGGAAATAACTACATTTATAGTGGCATCAGTAACAACAGCAACTAATAATTAATATTTTAATTTAATCGCAGTACATACTTTTATTTCAGTGTTTCGGCAAAATAATTTCTTCGAGTATATTAAAATATTGACTTAAAATAACTACATCGAATATAAAAATCTATAAAGCGCCTCAAAAATGAACTGTTGAACGCAGTATTTAGTCACTTTACTTCTTCACTAACTAAATACAATTTTCGTAAAACTACGTACATAACCTTGAAAATGATGTAATTCAGATGTTTTTTAGCTTACTGTAACAACGGTATCGCTGTACAGAGGTTATAAGAAAAGTTTACATCAAACGAAATTTTACTTAAGAAAAAGCAACTAATAATTAAGATGTTGATTTTTACGAAACAGATACTTTTCTTTCAGTGTGCTGGCAGTTCATATACTCGTGGATGCGTTGCTAAATAGAACTGTTATTAAATAACGCACATAACCTCTAACATGTCCGGTCGTTGTTGGTTGTGCAGCGAAGGCGGGAAGCGTGATGTCAGAGTGTGACAGAAATCGGTTAATCGTGACCAAGAATAGCATTTTATATAAATATATTAGGATTGTATGATTAATTTTCATTAACTAAGTACGTCGTGAAAGAATTTTGACGTAATTCTTGCTGATATTATGAGTTGTGGGAGCGATTTAGCGACATATGCAAACTTATCTTTGTGAGTTGCTGAAGTTCATTTTAAAAGCAAGTATATCTGTTTCCCTTAGCATATGCTGATAGAAATACAGTTAATACAGTTAAATTTAATTTTTTTGTGACTGGAAATATTATAGAATACGATTTACATAAACAGTGGTTTACAAATATAGTGGACCTACAGTTTACCGTGTAATACGAATCAAGGAAAAGTTCTGGCGTACTTCACATTACACAACAAGCTGTGCCGGAGGTTAAGGTTGGGTTAAAGGCCTTTGAAAAGCCCAGCTGAGGCAGTAAGACACCTTATCCACTGAGTCACGAGACCGCTTCATCATCAACCGATAGACATGGTACTAAGAACTGTCTAACCTAACGGTGGATGATGAGTTACGGAGGATAGTGTGTTTCATTATGTCTCCTAATCATGTGAGTTCTGCAAGCTTAGTATCATGATGGTAGTGTATAAAACGCACATCAAACTGCAGGCTATTTTTCTCAAAACGATTGTTCAAACTTTAGGTTACCGCTATAGTTCAGTCAGCACGCTTACCTTTGAGTCAGAGAGTTTGTTTATGTTTTGCTTTGAACTATATCGCAGCGCGCCAGTGCCGGGAGTTGAATATGTCGCAGCAAATGATCCTTCTGGTAGAGTCGGCCGTTAATGAAGGCATCAGACTCGCATCAGACTCACCTGGAAGCACACGACAGAGTGCCGGCTTTGTAAACAGCAGTCGCTTTGTTTGTTCCGCGTTGCGGATGTGGAATGTCCTTGGAACAGCAAAGCTGCGATGCGATAATGTGTGCTCCCTCTTTCACGTATAACGCACTAACACTTCGCGTTATCTTTATCCAGACCTACAGAACACATGTAAATAGCCTCCCAAGCTTCTTGTCGCAAGATAATCTCTCCTTTTCATTTCGATATTCTTGAATAAAACTGCTGGTATCTACGCAAAAAATAAAAAAAGTTAAAAATTCCCAGGAGATAATTATTCCTTTAGTTCTTAAAGGGCGTGTGAGAACAGTTTTAACTAGCATTGTGTCACCGCTTCGTCCGCGTGGACCTTGATGCACCTAGTATTGCATAAACGTTCATAACGTATTATCTTTGTAACCTTTACTGTACATTAAATTCCACAGTTTCGTTACGCTTGTTGGAGTGTTAACCTTTGATTTAGTGGTTTGATTAAGATTTTCCGTCTATTATAATATGATATATTTAACCGAAGAAATAAATAACCAATGCTATGTAGTCAGAAAACAATATTAACAGGATCTAAACGGTTTAATATGTATCTGTGTTGTAGCATAATCTTTGTTGGATATCTCTTAAAGGAGTAGCCATCGGAGATGAAGAGTGATCCGTAGCGCTTAATTGTCCTTGCTACAAAAAACAAATTATCATTTGTAGCCCCGTTCACCAGATATTCATAAGATATACCGCAAATTTCAAGTATCTGAGCATAAGCTATCAAACTGAAAATCCCATCCAAATTGGTTCCGTAGTGTTTGCGTGATGCCTGGACAAAGGAACAGACAAATGCAGCTCATTTACATGTTTGTAATAGCATAGAGAGAAATGTTGAAGTTTCCAGGTGGAACAGACTTTACAAATTAATGCCGCCTACAGACGAGAGTTGTGGCGAATGTTTTTCACTTCCCAGATGCGTTCTGTCTTTATGGTGTGGGGCATGATCAGAGAAGGTATGATGATAATCTTCACACGGCGGTCTGGAACAGCACTTTAAGTACTTTTACAGACCTGTTTACACATGTAGCACTGGTCTGTAAAAGTGCTAAGTGTAAGTGTAAAAAATTGTGTATTCCAGACCGCTGTGTGAAGAGTATTATCATACCTCTACTGATAATGCCCCACACCATAAGGGCGAAACGCGTCTGGGGAATCAAAAAACATTCACCACAACGATTTTTTGTAGGCTGTATTTTATTCTTAAAAGCTATTGTTCAGCAATAGCGGGAAATGGTCTACAATGAGAGTTATATTTTGATGAAGCATTACAAACTGTCCGCATAACTAAAATGTTGTTTATAACAATACTTTTTTTTAATTTAATTTAATTGCAATGGAGCACAGGCTCCGGTGGCAATATCCCTACACACCCATCTTCCCCCTACCCTGCACCCACCTACATTTGCCCTCTACAAATTTTATCTTTAAATTCCTTCAAAGTTTTCGGTAAATTATTCATCATTTCTCTTGGTAATTCATTCCAATCCCTGACACCCTTACCTAAAAAAGAGAATCTTCCCACACCCTTGTGCCTGAAATCGAGTGCCAGCTTGTACTTCACTGCAATGAGTCCTGTTCTTAGATCTGAATAGGAAATGCAAAGGGTTTCGTTTTCGTATTTAATAAACTTCATTGACTATTATCTTCTGTAAAAAAAAAATCTTAGTTTATGTTGTAACCTAGTTCTAATAAATGCAACATAGAATATAGCGTAAACATGGATCTCCTTTCTCTGCATCTAGTCGTTGTAAATAAACGAAAAGCAACTTTTAAATTTAACCAAACATAGAGTAAACTCTGCCTCTTATTGATTTTTTTTTTTTATCGTTGCTCTTCGTACTTTTGTGTAATTTCTTTCGCAACAGACAATTACATTTAACCTGGCAACGCAATTACAGTTTGTTTTAACTCTATAAGTGTAAATAAAATAAAATATAGTTATTTATTTGATATTTACACATCCATTCAACAACAAAGTGGAAATAAAATCAAATGCAGTTATTTGTTTGAAATTTCCGGTTAGCCAAGCAGCGCTGTCGTGCCAGCCAATGCAACTAACGCTTCGTGCATTATCGAGATTTGCCGAATGTTGCCGAGCTATTGAGGTGCGCAGGTTTAGGCTCAACGTATTTTATGAAAGTGGATATGAGAAGTGAGTGAATCGTTCGTTCATCGACTGATGGGAGCTTTTGTGTTTGTGCAGTTGGCGAAGCTGTTCTCGTACATGTGGACGATGGGGGCGTTCATGTGCAAGACGCTGCACTACCTGCAGAACCTGTCCGCCATCTGCTCCGTGCTCACACTCACCGCTATGAGCATCGAGAGGTAAGTAGGAAATGAACATGAGTTAACCTGAAAGTATTAATGCGCGTGTGATTGGATCTTTGATTTAATAGAAGCTACATTAGCGGAGTCTGTACCAAAATGACAAATTAACCCTCTTGTTCCAGCATAAGATGCGAGGAATTAAGGGTTTTAGTGAATTAAGCTGCTTTCATGAGTGCCATGCTAGTGACGAGATGTCAATTTGATTTTATTTAATCTCTGAAAACAGATATGGGCTTCTTACTAAATTGTGTAAAACTGTTATTAATGTTACAAACAATGGTGTAGCAACTTTTTCTCTCTCTCTCTCCATTTTTTTTAAAATTTTTACACGCTTTATATTAGCTTGACTTGTATGTATGAATGTAACGGAATTTTACAACTCCATTTTGACCCACTTCCCGATGTCCGAGCTGTTTGAAATTTGGCACGCATATTAAGAACCGGTGACAATACAATAATTTCATAGCTATATCCTGCTTTGCTCATTACTTTGACAGTAACAACAGAAAAATGGTTGAATGTCGTGGAATTTTGCAATATAATTTTAACCCAATTCCAGATGTCCGAGTTATTTGAAATTTTGCTCATGTATTGATAACTGATGACAATACAATAATTTCATAGCTATGTCTTGATATTCTCATTACGTTGACAGCAAAAACATAAAAATTTTGCACACGTTTTAAGAGCCGTTGACAATACAGTAGTCTCTTAGCAACGTCCTGCTATTCTCGTTACTCTGACGGTAACAATAGAAAAATGGTTGCCACGTAATGGAATCTTTCATTTCAGTGTTTATCCGCTTCCTGACGTCCGAATCGTTTTAAATTTTGCACACTTATTAAGAACCGAAAAAAATTCAATAATTTCACTCACCACGTTGTCAGTGTATCCTATACTTGATGGGATTACTGAGTTAGGCAAATGCAGCCGCGACATTAGTGCACAGGTGCGATTCGAGAAATCTTCGTCATTTGGCGGCCACACCCTTCGGAGATTTCCCGCCCAATATAGCCATCATCATCGTTCTCCAGTTTCCCGGGTGTGATTTACGAGCCTTGGTTGCTGTAGACGATCGTCTTCCGCTGTCTCCTATCCAGAAAGGTTCTCTGTCTGAAGTCGCTTAACGTGATGTTGAATAGTAAGTATTCGAAATATTACTTCGTACTATTATAGAAAAGTAGCCTTCCTATTGGATCTCTTGTTGAGTTGACCATTCAATTGTATTTTACTAGTGGGAATAATAATTAATAATGAAACTACAACTCAAAGAAAAAGAGAGATTGGCGAAGAAAAGCCAACAGTAAGAAACATACTTTTTAAACTATCTGAACTAAAAAGTTAAAAATAAAATTGTAGTTTAAAAAACTAAAATCACGCTTTCGTAGTAATGTGAACTAAAAGGTTAAAAATAATATTTAAATATAAACATTTTGTTTAACAGTGATAGGACGTCCCACAATTCAGGATAAATTAATTTTTTTGAATAAGCTTAAAGTATAAAGTCACTGATTACAAAATTAACTTTAATGTTAAAAAAGCGTGGGGTGCGCTCTACATAACTTTTGACAATGACTCTGTCTTTACAAACAGCCAATGACAAAAAATATAAGAAAACTGAAATAGCACCCCATGCTTTTTTACATTAAAGTTAATTTTGTAATCAGTGACTTTATACTTTAAGCTTATTCAAAAAAAATTAATTTATCCTGAATTGTGGGACGTCCTATCACTGTTAAACAAAATGTTTATATTTAAATATTATTTTTAACCTTTTAGTTCACATTACTACGAAAGCGTGATTTTAGTTTTTTAAACTACAATTTTTTTTTTATTTAATTCAGTAATTCAGGCATTTTCAGGTTATTTTCGTACAAAAATAATCGTTTTGTGAGGTGAATAGCAAGTATTTTTTTTTTTTTTTTTAGTAAAGTCGTACAATTTACTGAAAACCGAACAATCCCTCTGCGATGTTCGTCTTCCATGTTGATTTAACCTGAATGCAGAACGATCACACCAGCAGTCAGCTCAGCTAAGCTCAGGTTTTGATCGTTGTTGATCGGTGGTGACGCGTTCTTCAGGTCGATCTGCCTTGCCCTGAATTGATTGGACCGTGCAGTGAGAATGTTCTCATTGGATTGCGCATACAGAAGGACCGTGGTTCGAATCCCCGTCCGGGCATCCAGATTTGGGTTTTCAATGGTTTCCCAAATCACTCCAGATTAATGCCGGGATGCTTCCTTCAAAAGGCCATGACCGAATTTCTTCCCATTCCTTGCCCCCCATCCTTTCCTGCCTCTAAAGACCTCGCCGTTAAGAGACGTTAAGCAGTTAAAAAAATTGATTAAGTATAATGATATTGATCTTTGCCCTGATCTGACTTGATCTGTAGTGTGAACCGGCCTTATTAGCGATATAACCAATTATAAGGTAAATACAATAGCGGTGACGTCATGAGAGCTGATTTTTTTCCCTTATGGCTTTACGCCTCGTGGACGTCGAGGTCATTAGAGGCGGGATGGCACTGGGGACAAGGAATGGGAAGAAATTCGCCTATGTCCTTTTTTAGGAAGTATCACGGCATTCGCCTGGAGTGATGTAGGGAAACCATGGAAAACCCAAATCTGGATGCCCGGACGAGGATTCGAACCGGCGTCCTCCCGAATGCGAGGCCATAGCATTAACCACTCATTCACCACGCTCGGTTTGAGAGCTGCGCTACCGTGCTTGTCGGTGATGACTTGGTGTGTTTATGTTGCAGGTACTACGCCATCGCGCATCCTATGCGCGCCAAGTACCGCTGCACCATCAGACAGGCTCGCACCGTGGTGCTGCTGGTGTGGGCGGCCAGCGTCGCTCTCGCCACGCCCATACTCTTCGTGCAGGTCAGTGACGTCACTGCTCAAACTCTCCCATCTCTCTTACGCTCGCATGCCCCACGAACAAATTCAACATACAGTAGTTTCACCAATTGTTTCGCGAGATCTACTCTGCGTCCAGTATATACTCCTCTCTCCCGACGTTTACATAGTCCTCTTCAGAGTTCTAACGACCTGCTGAGTCTACTAGAGACCTGAAGATGGCCAAAGGCCTCGGTCGAAACGTTGCGAAATATCCGCAGTTGGCATGACCTCTGAAGAAAGACTTCAAGCTTCGATTGAAAAGTATGGATTGTAGATGGGACCTAGCGTAAATCTCGCGAAGAATTTGACAAAATTCAAGATTTGATCGTTATTAATAAAAGTCCATTTAATGTGATCTTAGTTCGACAGAAATACACATTCGCGCTATATTTTAAAATGACTTCCACCGCAGCTATGTTTGCATCCTTTCAGGATGATGCGTGTGACATTTCTGAACGATGTGCTTCCAGTTATTTCTGTCACAACTACGTTCTTCTCTCAGTATATCTTTTGGTCACTCTCCTAGCACTTAATCCGTCCAAACATCTACTTCTAAGACGATAGATTGGACTTCTATCCAGATATTGCCTTCGTATTTGAGACTGATGTATTCGTATCACATGATCAAACCACTTTCAATACAGTCGATCAAGTGATAATAAAACAAATTCCGACCGTTGCTCACTGTATCTTAATGTGTACAGATATTTTCATATCACTTGTTAAACTCGGAAAAAGGGGCGATTCATAAATTACGTTACACTAATTTCAATTTTTTTTTACTCCTCCCACACCCATCTCTGTGACACCATATATCTATATTACTTTGTGACATCACACATTTCGCAATATTAAATTTTAAAAAGAAACGTATCTTAGTCCACAACCCAGAGGTTGGTTGAATCCTCCCTAAGAAGGCGTGCTAAGCCATTGTGTCAGAGGCAGCATGGCCAGTTTCTTTCCTCCGCACGTGGAATCCGAACCATGGAACCTCCTGACATAGCTCATATTATTAAACACAACTATTAAAAATTCCTTCCCCCACCGAGGTTTGAACTCGGGACTTCACTCCAAACAAGGAAGCACCGTAGCCACCAAACTACCAGACCTTTGAAATTGATTAAATCATCACTTTAAATTTCACGTCACGAAGTTTATGATACCATAACCTCTTATCATTCCATGTTACACATTATGTACCTTTCCACCCGACCGTTTAATTTGTGTTGTTATTTATGGACGGTTCTTTATTGTTGAACTAGTGTAAGCCCATGACCGTTTTGTGCTTATCTTCACGGGTCTAGAAGAGTTCCAGTCAGTGGCGTAGCTATCGGGGAGGGGGGAGGGGGCAGGGGGGCCCACAAGCTTAGCTCAGGGGGTCCCTAAAGTCAGATCAGGGGGTCTACAACTCAAGAAGCCCCTGCCAGCAAGCTTTTTTTTTTACCTGGGCCATTGTTAACCCGGCTACGGCACTGGTACCAGTTTTTAGGGTAAAAATTTATCCCACAAAAACAATTCTTGTAAAAATGGGCCAAGTCTCGTGTTCGTGCAGTGACAAAAAGTTATGAGATCTTCTTCTGAGCCAAGTCTACACTTTACAGTGTGTATTCACTTCACTTTATGAAACAGAATGGTTTTTTTTTTTTTTGGGTATCATAGATCGTTTAAGATAAAAAATCTGATGACTTGGCCATATGCATGTCATAATTTGAACTTAAATTGAGGGAATAATATATATACTTGTCAAATTCGAATAATAGCGAGGGAAATCTTGGCTTTTACGTTTTTATAAGTTTGTGTTGGTTAGCTAAAACATGGCGTGCATTATGGCCAAGTCATCAGATTTTTTATCTTTAATAAACGATCTATGATACCGAAAAAAATCCATTCTGTTTCATAAAGTGAAGTGAATACAACTGTAAAGTGTAGACTTGGCTCAGAAGAAGATCTCATAACTTTTTGTCACTGCACGAACACGAGACTTGGCCCATTTTTTACAAGAATTGTTTTTGTGGGATCTCATTTCTTTTTGTAAGTTTATCGCTTATCCTGAATCACCGATCAAATGTTATGATTCCACTTGAAAATCGGTTATTAAGAACATTTCACATTTTAAGACATAAATATACGTTTACCAACAATGACCCAATCACTGAAAACAATTGATGTGCCCGATAGCCGAGCAATGCAGATTGCCGCTGGCTTAACTACCACCATAAATAAATTACTAGTAACTTCCAAACTAAACATAAGACCAAAGTAAAATTTAAGATATCACTTAAACTTGCTTATCTCTTAGCATTAAAAAATTCTCAGCCATGTAGCTTCATCGGGAGCAAAGCAATTAAGCCGCAAATATGTGCCAGAATTTTTCATGTTTGGGATTTTAATTAAATAAATACGGGAGAAAACTCCAATATTAGAATTTTCTCATGATATTGGGATGAAATCATATATGTATACCAAATTACTTGTTTCTGGGATGACTGAAGGTACAGTGGAGTTTTGATATCGGGGTGTCGTGGTCAAAATAAAAATTTTAATTTCAGTAACTTCCAGAATAAGAAAAGCAAATAAGTAAAATTTAACACATTAGTTGAACTTAGTAAGCTCACTCTACAATTGAAATCTGAAGTGTATAAAGTTATTAGGGTAGGAAGCGATTTCACGTTAAGGATAAGTAACGGGTAGATATTTGGAAATTTACGAGTTTGTGGCAGGGCCGCATTTAATAATAGGTTACATAGGCTGTAGCCTAGGGGCCCGCACCACAAAGGGGAGGGGGGCCCGCACCACAAAGGGGGGCCCGCACCACAAAGGGGGGCCCGGCACCACAAAGGGGGGCCCGCACCACAAAGAGGGGCCCCTCACTAACCACAACCCACGCCTGGGCAGGTAGTAGAGCTAAAAAAAAAAAAAGGTCGCCCATAAATTTTTTAGGTCGAATTTCGAATATTTCGAAATTTAAGGGCCCCCCGCACCACATGTATAGCCTAGGGGCCCACAGAGCCTAAATTCGGCCCTGGTTTGTGGGTATGTATGTGAGTAAAATTTTATCTGTGTAGCAAATTTCAGCTTTCCACAACTACGGGAAGAACCTTAGAGTTTTGATGACCATCAGTCAGTCAGTGAGTGAATGAGTGACAAAATCGCTGTAGTTTGCATCCTAACAACAACCGAACTAAGAACACTATCGAAAAAAAATTTAGTACGTTTGCTAAGATTGGTGATATCTATGCACAACAGAAATTTGATACATGTAGCATAAATACGACCGAAGAAATTGAGGTTCAAAAATGGCCCGAATCGCTTCGAGAAAAGGGTAGGCAGTGTCGCCGTTGACTCGACTTGTCGGGTGCACTGCCGTGCACTCTAATTATAAATGCGGAAGATGGTCTCTGTCTTTTTGTTACGTTTTGACGACTAAATGGCTATACCAATAATGATGGAATTTGACAAGGAAATACTATGTATCTGTAGGAAGGGAACCGGAAATATTTTTTCGGTATGAATAACAGTTGTATTCACGAAATTTTTAGAACTTATCGAATGGTGACGTGTGTTAGTTTGTAATGTTACATCGGTTGCTCAATCTGTACTTCTCGCGCGATTTGTTAGTGTATGATTTGTTATTAAATTTCGTTTAGAGATAAATTGTATTATTTAGTATAGAGCTTGATTTGCTCTGCACTGTACTCCCTTGTAACATGATTCATTATGGTTAACTAATAACATGTTTGATTACACTCATTACTTAAAATTGTCATCAGTATAATAAAAATTGTGTCATACTTATCTACTCGTAGTTACAATCTTTCAGTAATAAAACAGAATCGTTGTAGTCATTTATACAATTCATTTTATGCTTATGACATTTTTATTTACCGATGGTGAGGTCTTAGATTTCTATATTTCCATTTTTTAGGAATCTCATAAGGCTGCTGTATACTGCTTTGTCATCACTAACTAGGAGTAGGATTAGGTTGGTAGGGAGAGGGATTCCTATGTTGACTAATTACTTGATCATGGTATCCTGGGCCCGTTTAAATTTTCTACAGGAAAATATAATGTGGTTGGTGTCTCCTATAGTCTTACCTGAACAGTCACAGAGAGGAGATTCCCTCAGACCTAGTCGATAGAGGTGGCTGGGGAATCTTCCGTGGTTGAACCGCAGCCTGGAAATCATTGTTGTTAGTCGTCTGCTTGTGATCCATTTATAAAACCAAGATTGAGGTGGAATAGTTGGTTGGATGCTCCCATAGTGCGAACCTTTGGTGGTTAGAGATGTTCTCCATTCTTCTTGCCATTTTTCTAGACCTAGCCTATAGTGTAGCTCTAGCAGAACGCGAGCAGCTAAAGTTATTAGAACCCAAGAATTGGATGTTCATGCTAAAGAAAGAAGAAAAGACCAAGCTGAAATAAAGCTGCCCTTAGTTAAACACCCCCCCCCCCCAAAACACACACACACATCCCCCCACACCCTCCGCCCCACCTTCTTTTGTTTTTCTGTTTTTAAATATGTTGGAAATTGATTCTCTTCATGAGACACGTTCGACGGTTTGAGCATACTGATTCATCCAGGACAAAGCAATTAACCTGCAAATATGTACCGGAACGTTTCACGTTTGGGTTTCCATTGAATAAATACAAGGAAAATCAGCAACATCATTTCCAACAATGCCCCAATCTCTGGAAACAATTAATGTACGTCGTAGCCTAGCAATGAGCATTGTCGCTGGTTTAACTACCACCTCAAATAAATAACAAGTAACTTCCAAACTAACCATAGGAACAAAGTAAAATTTAAAGCTTTTTTTTTAAATATGTTTGCCTCTATATAGTATAAAATTTTCAGGTTTATCATCCGGAGCAAAGTAATTAAGCCGCAAATATGTGCCAGAATTTTTCATGTTTGGGATTATAATTCAATTAGCTGATACCTGCAACTTCGTAAGCGTGGATTAAGAATTTCTTTGCCAGAATTGAATATAGAAAGTTTTTGGTAACGAAGGATTCGTCCCAAACAACACAAAATCGGCATAATATGACAGGAAAGCCATCACTATATCATTCTACCGTCGAACCTGTCTCTTGAGGAGAAAAAGTTCCCAATATATTTAAAAACAAAACAAAAAACCAACGAAGGTGTCTGGATTGGGGGCGGGGGTGTTAACTAAGGGCAGGTTAATTTCAGATAGGTCTTTTCTTCTTTTTTCGGCATGAGCATCCGATTCTTGGGTTCTAATTACTTTAGCTGCTCGTGCTCTGCTAGAGCTACAACTAAGGTCAGTTTACGCCCGCAAGGCATGTCAAAAAAGAAGGCAAAATAAACTGGTGCCAGAAACATTTAAACAGACGCAAAGTAAGAGGACCGAGAAAATCTACATCTATACTAAATAATACGTTTTTTTCTCTAAACTCAATTTATTAAGAAATTATTCAGTAACATAATGCGCGAGAAACACACCTTGAGCAACGACCTAACATTACAGACTAACACACACATCCGTCGCTCTGTCACCATTCGACAAGTTCTCAAAATTTCGTGACTACAACTGTCAATCATACCCAAAAAAAAAAAAAAAAATGTTCTGTGCTCTGCCTATAGATTTTCTTGTTCAATTTCCTTAATACCGGAATAGTCATTTAGTCGTGAAAACGTAACAAAAAGAAAGAGACCTACTTCCGCATTTATACGAGGCGTATTCCAAAAGTAAGGTCCGTTTGATCATAATAAAAACATCGTTCAGGATACAAGGTTTTTATTAACGTCAGTATGTAACTACATATCTAGTTCACTTTTCCACATAAAGTTCATATCTATACACTTTCTGTAACGCTGTACCAGTTTCTTTAACCCCTCGGCATAAAAGTCTGCCGCCTGGGACCTGAACCAATTGGTAACGCTCGTCTTGAGTTCTTCATCGGTTTGAAATCGTTGTCCACCAAGCCACCGTTTCAAATGCAGGAAGAGAAAATAGTCGCTTGGTGCAAGATCTGGACTGTAAGCAGGGTGGTCTAGGATTTCCCAACGAAACTCTTGAATCTTCTCTTTGGTTTTGGAAGCGGTATGCGGGCGTGCGTTGTCGTGCAGGAGGATGATGCCAGACGACAGTTTCCCGCGGCGTCGATTTTGGATGGCACGTCTCAGTTTGGTGAGCGTTGCACAGTACACGTCAGCTGTAATGGTTGTCCCATGGTCCATGAATTCGATCAAAAGGACGCCCTTTTCGTCCCAAAACACGGAAGCCATCATTTTGCGATTCGTGTACGGCGATTGCTTACACTTTTTTGGTTTGGGTGAACTGCATTGATTGTTGTTTTGATTCTGCGTTGGTGTACGCTATCCACGTCTCGTCTCCCGTAACAATTTGGGAAAACAAACTGTCTCCATCTTGTCTATAGCGCTCCAAAAATTGTCGTGCGCTATGCATTCGTTGCTCTTTGTGCTGAGCGGTGAGCAGTTTTGGCACCCACCGCGCACAAAGCTTCCGATATCCAAGCTCTTCAGTGACAATCCTGTAAATTGAGGTTCTAGCAACATTTGGGAATTCCATAGCCAGACCACTAATCGTCAAACGCCGATCACTTCGCAGTTTTTGGTTAACTTGCTCGACGATGTCGGTCCGAATACTGGGCCTGCCACTCCGCTGTTGATCGTGCACATCTGTGCGACCACTTTGAAATTCTCGACACCAGTGTCGAACTTGTTTCTCACTCATTATGTTTGGTCCATACACTACACACAATTCGCGATGGATGTCCGTAGCTGACGATCCTTTTGCCAACAAAAATCTAATCACACCGCGCACTTCACAACTGGCGGGAGCTACGATTGTCGCGGCCATTTCGAACTGCTCTCAACAATAGATATACGGCTACTGCGGCACGCCAACAATACTGCATATTTACCAGGAGTTGGTAGATGGCGCTGCAGGTGGGAAACGTCATTCAGGCCTATCATCTGTGACATCTTGTACCCCGGACCTTACTTTTGGAATACGCCTCGTAGTATTATTACCGCAGAGCACACGCACACTGACTGCGAATCACCCCTGAGGGGTCAATATAACGTAAAAAAGTGTGCTCCTACAGCATTGCAAGACTACTTACGATTTTCCTCGCATTGCACCCCTAAGTTTGTGATATCTACAGTTTATCATTCAATCCGAATAACCGACGGTCCAGGCGTGACTCTTACGATCAAAAACAATTTTTAAAAATCTTTGCCTACCTTGGGATTTGATCCGGCGGTATACACATTAGTAAGCAAGCGCGTTAACCAATGGGCCACCAGCCCACAATTGTGTATGGAACTACAGAGTCTTCCACATCCTAAACGTCGGTCTATGTTCGTTTCGGTAATTTTTCAAAATTATGTGACAATATGACAGGAAATTGTTCAGCCAAATGTAAACAGTATTTTTCTCCATGTTTCAAAGGATAAGTGTGTAAAGTTTCATCGAAATCGGATGAAAATTGTGGATTTGTATGAAGAATAAACAAACAAACATTCATCTTTTTATATAGAGATAAATACGGGGGAAAACTCCACTATCAGATTTTTCTTATGATTTTGGGATGAAACCATATATGTGTACCAAATTACTTGTTTCTAGGATTACTGTAAGTACAGTGGAATTTTGATATCGGGGTGTTGTGCCGAAATAAAATTTTGAATTTCAATAACTTCAAAAGTAAGAAAAGGAAAGAAGTATAATTAAACAGTTTAGTTAAACATATTAAGCCCACTCTACAGTGAAAATTAGAGCTTTATAAAGTAATTAGGGTAGAAAACGATTTCACGTTAAGGGTAGGAAAGGGGATAGGTATATGAAAATTTACGAGTTTCAGACTTTTCTTATAATATGTGGGTAAAATTTTATCTGTGTACCAAATTTCAGCTTTCTACGGCTACGGGAAGTGCCTTAGAATTTTGATGATCATCAGTCAGTCAGTGAGTGAGTGAGTGACAAAATCTCTGAAGTTTGTATCCGAATAACTTACGAACTAAGAACAGTAATAAAATAAAATTAAGTACGTTTGCTAAGATCGCTGATATCTATGCATAACAGAAATTTGAGACATGTAGCATAAATATGACCGAAGAAATTGAGGTTCAAAAATTGCCCGAATCGCTTCGAGAAAAGGGTAGGCAGTGCCGCCGTTGACTCGACTTGGCGGGTGCACTGCCGTGCACCCAAATTACTGGTTAACCTGATCTGACCAAATACTTAGCGTGAATAAAATCTCTTGAGCATGAAGAACTCAGGAGTATTAATAGACGTATTAAACACGGACAGGGACTATCGTGTTATTGTGGAATTGTTTCAAAGGTCACAGACACGAACTTGCTGAAATAAAAACTTGTTACTGTCCCTAAAGTTCGCTCTGCAAAATTTGAAGGATTCCTGTTTGCTTCGAAAGCATCACGTTGATTTTTTTTTATTGAGGCTGGGCATTCATAATGTAATCTTTGGTCATAATGTCTGTAACGGCCAGTGAACTTAATACAGATTCCAGATTTTTAAACAGTTGAGCAACTCCGAAGAAATGAATTGTCAGAATACTCGATTCGGTAACATATTTGGTCTGATGTACATTTTAAACAACCTAATAACTCACGTACAGCGAGCATGAACAAAGACCATTAACAAAGTGGTCAGTACGTAAAAAGCAAATAAACTATAATGAATAAAAGCAGCAACATTAGCGAAAGTTTAAATTGATATTTAGCCTAGGTCCGAATGAGAACTGGCATCAGTGGTTACAGCAGAGATCATTATGTTGCTTTCATTAGTAACATGTTACTGAAAAGCAGATCCACGTTTTTTCAGCCGTAAAGTTTACCGATATTTTTTTAACTATGAAATGCTACGAAAATCAAACTTAATGAATGTATTACGGTAATTAATTTGGAAGCATTTGCTTAGCTATTAAATTGCAGAATTGCAGACAAAACCTGTACAGTAATTTCTTTTATTGATATCTCTGGTCGCTGTTAATTTCCGAGTGAATGCTGGCACGTGACGTCACCGTTCTCCAGCCAATAGTAACTATAGAGGTTAGTGAGTGATTGAGTGAGCTTAGGAAATTAGGAAATAATGTAGTAGATCAGCACTGGAAGTTTGTTTAGCGTGAGTCCTCGTAACTTGGTGTAGCGTAGTGTTTTGTTGTATTGTGTCAGGCGCACAAGGAGGTGGTGGGGCGGCGGGCGCGCGTCTTCTGGTGCATGCGGGACTGGGAGAGCCCGCTGTGGTGGCGCCTGCACGAGGTGTACATGCTGCTGCTGGTGCTGGTCGTGCCCACCGTCGTGATGGCCGCCGCCTACGGCGCCGTCTGCAAGGAGGTGTGGAAAGTCGCCAAGAAGAGATACGGCATGACCGCAGCCGGCTCGTGAGTACACCCCACAAATACGCCACTCCTTACACTCTCTGATTAAAACAAATCTGCCCGCGTGTCTGGGATATTACTCCAAATATATTAGCGGGACGGTGTCTGCTCTGTCTATCACTTTAATGCCCTGTTCCTAACAATAAACTCTTCCATTAGCTGCTATGGTCGTTATGACTGTTAATTGTTTGGGAACTACAATATTCGATGTCTCTTGGCTGTCCGGGTGACGCCGCGTCGTGATTTTTAGTGCCGACGTTTCGACCTACATTCTGCGATCGTCTTCATGGACAGAAATTTTGTTTATCGTTGTCGGTTACTGTTATAAAAACTTGTCCCGGAGCAAGGGGCGTAGTTACTATGGGACTAGGCGGTGCAGTGCACCGGGGCCCCTCCGCTCAGGGGGCACTAGCATACTTCTGGGGGCCCCAAATCGCACCTGTGGGGGCCCCCAAGCGCATTTCAGAGGCCCACGAGCCTTAATGGAAAACTGGCGACCTTTTTTTTTATAGCTCTACAGTCGTCTATGGGGGCCCCTTACCAGCAACACAAAGCACAAAAAAAAGGTCGCCCATCTGGCCTGAGGGCCCAAATAAATTTTTTGCACCGGGGCCCTTGTTGACCTAGCTACGCCAATGCCCGGTCCAACTTGTAGGACTGCGTAGAACTACCCATTCATGCCACTTGAAGAGGTCCAAAAATGTTCCTAACAATCCTTTCCACTCCTACTTTCTCGCTGCACACTAGTGTGTTTATCGCACACTCGCAGGATGTTTCCTCCAATCATGATCCGACATCGAGGACACTTGTTGGTTGTCCAGGAGGCCAACAACATCCAACATGTCCTACGTGTAGTCTTGTAACGCGTTTCACGTCCCATCAAATGCACTTTAACGGAAAATCGGCTCAGGCAAATTTATGTAGCAGCAACCATTTTTTTCTTTAGCTCATCTGCTGCTTCAGGCGGCGGCGACACTGGGGGTGGTTGCAACATGGGGACGGCAAAATAATGTTCGAAGGGGCGCCAATCTCATGACCCAGTTCACGGAAAATTCCTAAGTATACCACTGGCTGTAGTCAGACAGGGGGGCGGCATAACTGGTATTGCACAAGGGCATTCAAACAGCTAGCAGTGGGCCTGAATCGGGTCATTGTAGGTCCTACAAGTTGGACTGTGAATGGGCCACTATGACAGTGGAAATGCCGATGGCGGACACGAACAATTGGGGTGACAGGGCCTTGTGCTTGACGCTTGAATTAGTTGATCTGCAAACTCTGCAAAGTTGATATGACAAAGATTGTTTTTTACACTCGTGTGTAGGTATGTAAATCATTTAATTCACTTGAGAAATGATCCCACATTTTTTTCTGTTGAAAGATAAATCAAGGAGGCATATTATATGGAAATGGATTTTACTTATGAAAAAGTACAACTTGTCATAAAAAATATACTTTTTGATTTTAAATTTATTTTTCATAAAATCTAAATAATTATAAATTTATTTTTCCACCTCCGCATCCGCTTCCACAAAACATCAGCATCTGCAGAGGTCAAGCACTGAACATCTGCATCCACAAAGGTGACCTCCATTACAACCCTAAACTACAATATTTGATGTCTCTTGGCCCGTCGTGATTTTGTAGTGTCGATGTCTCAACCGACATTCTGTGGTCTTATTCTTGAGCAGAAACTGTGCTTATCACTGTTGGTTGCTGTTATATACCCATAGCTTGCTGCCCATCTAGTATACTCCAGAGAGTTTCGTCCTTTTTTGTCCCACTGACGTTTATACTGGCTCTCATTCATGATTTATTTAATTCCTTCTATGTATTCTGAAGCATGGTAGGTACAAATTTCAACTCAGGTGCTTTAAGTCTTCTGTTATCTCTTCTGCATATGGTACATGTTTGTAGTGAATAAGTCAGTATGGGGATGTAGCAGGTTTTTTAATGTTTTATGTTTACACTTTCTGGGCACTTTGTTATCCCACAATATGGTTCTAACTTGGTTTTAGAAGACTGCAGCATCACTGGTTCTGATTCTAAACTCACATTTATCAGTATTGTCTTTACTCAGAGTTCTGCCCTGGTATTAAATATTAATGGGAATTATTTTTAAAGCATTGGATGTAAGACAGATGCAATAAACATTTTATATTAATTCAAAATCAGGTCAACTATTTCTACATTATGTAGGTGCCAGTTTATAAATTACTTGACTGTGGTTTAATCAATTTCATGCATAAGGGAGTGGGAAAATTTTCTTTAGCTGGTAAGGGTGTTACAGGTTGGAACAAATTACTGAGTGAAGTGAGGAATAATTTACCAAAAATGTTTAAGGAATTTAAAATTAAAATTTGAAAATCAGAAAAGTAAATGGGGGAGGAATCTAACACTCCAATTATCAAAAAAAAAAAAAAAAAAATAATAAAAAAATAAAAAAATAAAAAAATTAAAAAATATAAAAAGGGGTATTTAGATGACTAGGAGATTGCCACCAGAGCTTTAGCTCCATTACAATTAAAATTATTAATAATAATAATGAGTGTATCAAAAATATAGTTGTAATGCTAAAATCACAATGAGACAATCTATTTCAGTTGAGGGTTGTTAAATGATTTGCAAGTGCGTGAATGGCAAAATCAGTCTATGAATTTAATTTATTCCTGTATTTGCTGTAGTGGTTGTAATGATGAAGTTATATGTAAGTGTTTGATGGAGATGCTTTTATGTAACATAGAGGATTTATTATAGTGGAATCTGTTTATCTTGTTTTCATTTCTCATTTATTTGACACTTAAAAATGCTTTCTTTTAATTACCAGGATGAAATCATCAAATTCTTGCCGACAAAGTGAAAGTTTTGCCCTTCACTCTGGCAAGCGAGGAGCTGTTCCCCACAGTTCCCTGAAGAAGACAGTGACTACAAGATCAGAGGAGGATACTGCAACTGTTAAACAGGTCTGCTTACACCATTGAGAAATTGCTTTATTAGTTCTAATTTTATATTATATATTATATAGAGAAAGAAAATTTTAATGCAAAATATGAATAACATCTCTTTTTAAGAAAGTAGGTTAATATTTGGTTTCTATTTAGTTAAGCATACTGGCTGGTAGACCCCTGCTGGGGCCTAGTAGCCCCGGGGTACATTTGCCCCACTTACCCAAACCCACTCCCCCTCACAGAGGCGTACCTATCAGAGGGTTAGGCAATGCCGTGCACCAGGGGCCCCAAAGCTCGGGGGGCTCCCAAGCACAGCTCAATGGGCCCCCAAGCTCAGGGATTCCTTGCAAACAAACCTCACTAGACTTGGTAGTGCTAAAAAAAAAAGGGTCGCCCATTTGGCCTAAGGATCCAGAATATTTTTTTGCACTGGGACCTTTGTTACTCTAGATACGCCACTGCCCCTGCTCCCCCTAATGCTGGAATGCCGGCCCTGATTGAGGTAAATGTAATAATGCTTACTTAAATATCATTATATAAAGAAACTGTCATATTTCAGATAATTAACGAAATAATGATGAATGTCTACTTTTTCTAGACATAAAATATAATAAAGTAAAATTTTTGCAATATAATGAATGAACAAATTAAAAAACAAGTTCATATAAATTGCATTAGTTATTTTTTTATTTTAAGCATGCTAATAGACAACTTGTGTGTAAAATACTTTTTATTGGTTGCCTACTGAAGACAGAAAAAATGCCATAACAGACCTTTTTTTCTAGAACATGTTATACTCATAATATCTTCAGTAGATTCAATTTCTGTGTCATTAGAAGCTTGGACAGTATATATCATCAAAGTCTCTGCTTTGATTATTTTTATCAACTTACTTCAGTAAAACTATCTCTCTAAGTACGTATTTCATAATTTGTTTCATCACATGTTTTACATTACCCATCAGTGTGACTGCGTGCATTAAGGCTCCTTCACACTGGATTGGGGATGTACAATGGGACAGATTCGTGTCCTGGCCTCCACATATTGACCGTCCTAATTGCAGTGTTTAGGTGGCTTCCCACAATCACTTAGACGAGTGTTGTGACTGTCCCAATCTCGACCTCATAAAATACACGGACAAAAACACACACGCAGCACATAGTTACTCAGTTTGCAGATAGATGGCAACACATCCACTTCCCCACAAAATTATGACATGGCTATATGGCAGTAGTCTGGCTGATAAGTATGCTTTTAATATAAGCAAAAGTCTCTAGAAAGGGTAAGTGAAACATGAAAGTAAAAAAAGTGCATAAAAAGATTATTGGCAATTTAATTTAATTGTGATGGAGTGCCCACTCCAGTGGCAAATTTCCCACATACTCATTTCACCCCTTTCCTTTTACAACCTATTTTTTCTTTCTAGTAATGTAAACTTTAAATTCTATCAATGTTTTTGGTAAATTATTCATCATTTCTCTTAGTAATTTATTCCAACCCTTGACCCAACCTACAAAGGAAAATCTTCCCACAGCATTATGCATGAAATCTAGTGCCAGTTTGTGGTCATGGTCACTTTTTTCCTTCCATGCATTACTTTTAATTCTTCCACCAATATCTTTTAATGCCCAATCACCAATATACACCTTGTACAATCCCAGCACTCTCTTGACCCTCCTTCTGTCTTCCAATGAATCCCATTCCAGCTACTTCATCATTATTAGTTACCGATTGTGTTCTGTGGTAATTTCTGAAGACAAATCTAGCAGCACTTCTTTGAACTCCCTCCGAATCCTGCATTTGATACCCAAAATGTGTGTCCCCTACTATGCCACCATATTCAGGCAATGGCCTGTGAAGGATGACTTGGGTTTGACGACTCCAGGGGTTTATAGCATACCTTGCCAGTGCGGCAAGAATTACATTGGTCAGACGATCCGGACCATCAAGGCTCGGGTGGCAGAACATGAACGCAACATCCGCATGTTCCAGATAGATAAATCAGCGGTCGCCCAGCATGTTATTGAAAACGGCCACAAGATGGACTTCGGCAACGTAAAGGTGCTAGCCAAGTGTTCCTTATATTGGGAGTCAGTCATCAAGGAAGCGATAGAAATACGGCTGAACAACAACACAGTCAACAGGGACATGGGTTTATGGCTCAGTGATGCGTGGAAGCCGGCTCTGTCCCTTCTGAAACATTCACCCTGCAAACAGAGAGGTAGGCGGGCGCCGACGGGAAGTGTTTACGGCCCGCCGGGGTTGGCTGGGACCGACGCCCCACCAGCCAATCAGCGACGAGCGCAAGACGGCAGCCGCGGGACGGAGCGAGGGGAGGGGAGAGGCCAGGCCTTATTAGGGCGCGCGGAGGCCAGACACTGTCAGTGCAGCGCTGGTATTCCCTGCAGCACACATCTAACCTGAAGATGGCGGCAGAGCCAGCCGCCGAAAGCTCGTTGTTGTCTCTCTTCAACAACATACGGCGGATAACCCGTGATGACTATATTTCATTGATACGCCGTGAAAGCCTTCGTTCTCACAAAGTTTAGTAACCCAATTCCCTTACTTTTCTAGTACCTCCCCACATTACTCTTTCCAACAAGTGAAAGATATTTAACCCTTTTCCTACTGCCATTTGGTGATGTAATGAATGTTTAAAATCAAGCGTCAGCACTCAAGATGTAGTTTGAAGTACAATCAAATTAAATGACATAATATTACCGTCAGAAATTATATTTGAAACAATGGAGGCAAACACAGCATATTGTAAATCTTTGGGTTATTTGTTAGTGTTTTGCTTGAGTTGCAAGTTCTATGACATATGTTGTATCATCATCATCCTCAGCAGTTTCCAGCCTCTGGCCAGGTCTGCTTCATGCACAAGCCTCCCCATTTCCTTCTTTATTCCCACCACCTCTCTGTTCCAGTCCTCTCCTCTCTTCCTCACACACTCCTCTCAGCCATCCATTCGTTGGTCTTCCTCTGGGCCATTTACCGTGCATCTTAATTTCGTGCATTTTTCTTGGGATTCTCTGAACCTCCATTCTCTTTACATGTCTATACCATCTCAGTCTGGTCCTCTCTATCATTTTCTGTAGGGTTTTATAGTGTATCTAATCATTTCATTCTTTATCCTGTCCATTTTAGTAACACCCATTCTAACTCTTAAAAACTTAATTTCACTTTCTTGCAGGAGTGGATCCAGGATTTTGTTTTTTTTGGGGGGGGAGGGAGGGCCTTGAGTGTACTTGTGGACTTTGGTTTGGAAAGGGGGGGGGAGGTGGCTTGAGGTGGGCAAGGGTGTCTTTAAATTCTCCTTGGAAAAGATCAGGAGTAAAAAAAGGTACCCAAAATTATGATGTCGGGGGTGGACCTAGATAATTTGGGGGGGGGGGAGCCTTCAGTCCACTAGCCCTCCCCTGGATCTGCTCCTGCTTTCTTGTACTCTGCTGATGTCCCTCTTCTTCATTGTCCATGTTTCAGCAGCATGTGTCAAGATAGGCACATGGCATGTGTGATAAATTACTCTCTTGCTTCTCTGTGACACATCTTTATTCCATATCAGGCCTCTAATGCTCCTTAGAAACACCTCTGCTTGTCTTCCTTTTCCACTTATCTTGCCATCTATTCCTCCATATTCCTCTGATACACTCTCCAAGTACTTGATCCTGCTTACCTTCTTTAGTTGTTCACCTGCCATCAAAATTCCCTGGGTTATCCTATTCTTCTTTCTTGTTGTTACCATGTACTCACATTTCCAGGTACCACAGTTGTATGTCAGTACAGGAAGAATGTACTGGTCATAGACTATTTGCTTTAGATTTGTGGACATTTTAGATTTCAGGATAATAGAATGCCTACCAAATGCTTGCCATCCCAGCTTGAAGAGATGGAAAATTTTGGGTCTTCTATCACCTCTCATGTTTACAAGCTGGCCAAGATAAATATACTAACTGAGATTTTCTAAAGATTCATTATATAGTTGTACACTATCCTCTGTGGTCATGTTAGACATAATTTTTGTTTTTGACAGATTCATTCTAAGGCCAACTTTTTTACATTCAGAGGTGGAGTTCATCAAGGTCATTAGCAACAAGTGCAATGTCATCAGCAAATCTCAGGTTGTTAAGTCTTCTTCCATTGAATCTAATTCCCTTTTCCATCCATTCTAGCTTTGATGTTGTCATCTCCAATACAGCTGAAACTAATTTTGGAGAGATGGGATCACCTTGCTTAACACCTCTTTTGATTCGAAACTCAGTGGTTGGTTCTGTAATGTTGACAAAGACTGAGGAGATGATGTAGATGTTATGGAGCACTCTAATATAAGCTGTATCAACACCATGTTCAGTTAAGGTCATATATGCCCTTCTAATCATGATTAAGGTTTATACTAGAATAGTCCAAAGTGTGTTCTTATTTATGAGTTTGTTGTGGCCCTGCTGCCTTTTACTGTCACTATTATCAAATTGTTTAATCTTTCAGTTGATCAAGATGCTGGTGGCGATAGTGATACTGTTCGTCATCTCTTGGGGACCAATATTAATTGACAATGTCTTGACTGCATATGGAGTGCTTCCTTGGCAGAAGCATGGCACTCCCTATAAAGACATGACCACTGCATTCTTGCTTATGGCCTACTGTAACAGGTACATAACACTTTCATATAATTACATGAAATGATGCTACAAAAAAATGTGATTCCATAGTGTTGTTTGATTGTTTAATAGTCACAAAAATATAACTTCTTTTCTTAAATAAATAAATAAATAGAATAGTGGCAATAAAAAAAATTAAAAATTACCTTGAACCGCTGTCCAAATTACATGTGTAAGCTATCAGTTTTTTTAAATTTAATTGTAATTGGGATGGAGTGCATGCTCTGGTGACAATTATTCTTATTATTTCTTACACATTATGATTTGATTACTTGGCAAGGTTAAGTATTTGTTATATATTATTGAGCATTGCAGTATCTAATTTTTATAATGTGGTTCAGTTAAACCATATCTCCTGAACACATCCACATGTGATATCCATTGGGTCATGATCATATTCACAATAAACCTCGTAGCTCCATTTTGGCCTCCTGTCAAGTGCAAGCTTCTGGTCTTGGTCATCTTTTTCCTTACATGCACTATTCCTAATTGTTTATCCCTCCAACCACCATCACCAAGGCATATGTTGGTGATGAGGCTTGGAGGGATATTGGTCAAAAAATTAGGAATAGTGCATGGAAGCGGAAAGATGATCATTATTCTAATGAATAATTGTGTTGATTGTTTACTATCTGAAATAAGATTGTTTGCAGATGACATAATGCTATATAAAAGAATCAAAACGATAGAGGACTGTAAACAGTTGCAGGGTAATCTGGACAGGATATCTAATTGGGTTGATAAACATAGGATGAAGATAAATGCAAAGGAGAGTCACCTTATTAGATACACAAATAAAAAACAAAAGGTTAATTATCGATATAAGTTGGGGAAAGAATTACTTGCAGAAGACTTGAAATGTAAATATCTTGGCATTACATTTGATAACAAGCTCTGCTGAGCAGGACACATTGGACAAGTAGTTGGAAAAGGACTTGTTGGAGAGAGTGATGAGAGGATGTACGAGAGAAGTAAAGGAATTGGGTTACAAAACTTTGGTGAGACAATTGCTCGAATATGGTAGTGTAGTATGGGGCCCTCATTTTGTGTATCAAATACAGGAATTGGAGAGGGTGCAAAAAAGGGCTGCTAGATTTGTTTCTGGAAATTATGACAGAATGCAATCAGTGACAGATATGATAAAGGAGCTAAAATGGGATTCATTGCAAGGCAGGAGGAGGATGAGGAGGGTTATTGGAGTGTACAGGGTGTATACTGGATATGAGGCATGAAAGATATTGCAGTAGGTATGAAAAGTAGTTCATGGAAGGGAAAAGATGACCATGACCACAAGCTGGCACTCGATTTCAGGCGATTTTAGGTAAGCGAGTCAGGGATTGGAATGAGTTACCAAGAGAAATGATGAATAATTAATCAAAAACATTGAAAGAATTTTAAGATAAGATTTGTAGAGGGCAAATGTAGGTGGGTGCATGATAGGGGAAGCTGGGAGTATAGGTAAATTGCCACCGGAGCCTGTACTCCATTGCAATTAAATTAAATTCATATTACTTAATGACCACAATCTGGTATTCAATTTCATTCATAAGGTACTGTGAAAATTTTCTTTCATGGTAAGGGTGTCAGGGATTGGAACAAATTATTAAGTGAAGTAATTAATAGTTTACCAAAAAGTCTGAATTACATTAAATTTAAATTTGTAAATTACAATACTAGATGCGGGAAGAATTTAACACTCAAATTATATAAGATAATCAAAGAGAAAATAAAAAAGAGATAATGAGATGACTAAGAGAATTGCCACTGGAGTTTTGGCTCCATCCCCCATTCTTTCCGTAGACTGTTCCCTCCACTAACAAATTACTTGTTATTTAATTTTGTTGAAAACTGTAGCAGTTTCAGCAATCTACTGTTGATATTTTTCAGCTGCATCAATCCCGTGGTGTATGGGTTCATGTCTAAAAACTTCCGGGACAGCTTCCGCAAGGCGCTATGTCGGTGCCGCCGATACAGCTCACTGCCGGTGCAGAACTCGTCCTACAAGAGCAACAGACACGCATCACTCTCGCAGACGCGCACCACCTCAGTCCGGTATGTTTCCGGCTGTTGCTGTCTGCCACGTGTTAAGCATGTGGTACGAAGAAATGAAGGTCCGTAGGGCCACTATTCACTCTCCAGGCAGGTGAAGATTTGTGATAGCCTCTTACAGGGAATTTTTAATTCTAAATATTTTTTGCACTCGCAGAAGTACTTCTGTGTTTCACGAGGCCAAACACAGGAAGACCTTCTCAGCTGCATTCAAGGAATGAGGCATCTCGATTTCATTTGTCTGCTGCTTTCTCCAATAACCAGTTTTCTCATATAATGATCATTATTTGTTTTGACATTGAGAAAAATGGTCAAAAAATGCCATGCTACTATTAAAGACTGATTTTAAATTATGCTATAATTGTGCTTGGGCTTTAAAATGTTTCATGTTTTCATTTACATGCACACAACTTTTCTTAACTGTAGACTTGTTTTGCTTGGAACCATATAACTTGCCTAATTTTTCTTCATCTACTATAATAATTAACTAGAGGAGTTGGCAATTTTGGGTGGGTGGGGGGATATATGGAGAATAACAGATAATTTTTGCACTCCTTGCTTTAAATTTTAGCCAGTTTTCATAGTTCAACAACCGAATCAAACATAAATTAAGAAAACAAATTGAAGGAAAAAATAACAATTGCTCTAGAATTGGTAGGAATAAATTGTAGATTTGACAGTTATGTAGCTGGAGTTTCTTCAAAAATGTGATGTATCAGTTTTGGAGAAATTTGAGAGCACTTGCAAATTCATACCTGCAACACTTACCAGCGTATACGAAATTGGGTTTACCAATGTGGAAAACACATTAAGAAAAGATTTGTAAGGAAGGCAGATCTGACATGTGCATCACACTACTGTACCTTCAACCACTGTTTCATTAATAGCAGTAATAGAAGCATGCAATCATGTCTAATTTAATTGTGATGGGGTGCTTGCTCTGTTGGTAATTCCCCTACTCACCAATTTTTCTCTCATTTTCCACTTACTTTTCCCCTCTACCAATCTCAATTTTAAATTCTTTCAAACTTTTTGTAAATTATTCATGATTTCTCTTGGCAATTTATTCCAATCCCTGACTCCCTTCCATACAAAAGAAAATTTTCCCACACCCTTATGCCTGAAATTGAGTGCCAATATGTTGTCATAGTCATATTTTCCCTTCTACACACCTCTCTCAATCCTTCCACCAATATTTTTCCATACCTCATCACCAATCTATGCCTCGTACACTCTCATGACTCTTCACCTTCCTCCTGTTTTTCAATGAATCCCATTCCAGCTCCTTTAACATATCACTTACTCATTGGGTTTTGCAGTAATTTCCATAGACAATTCTAGTTGTCAGGGAATGTTCCTACCAGGGCAGAAGGAAGGGTGAGGGTTTAGGTAGGTAGTCTGTTATTAACAGAAATAACTCGTTCTCATACTCCGCACACCAGCCCCTCCAGTTGTAGGTTAATCTGATAATTCTTTAAAATGCTTTCATTTGATTTCTGCTTATTTCCACATTTATATTTTACGTTTTTAATTTATTATTTTGGAAATACGTTTTACAAAATGATAATTTCTTCTAAGCCCACTAAATTTAAACAATATCAGAATTATAGAGATAAATATAAAAACTCTTCAACTGGATAACATAAGCAAGTTGTTAGTTTTTTGCAAGGAATGACTCGATTGAGTTGATGATTGCTTGTCTGCCAGCAATATCCCGATGCAGTTAGTTGCTTGAGCTTCAAAGGCAATAGTATCTTCCAATATATCATTATTATTATGTATGTGAAATTTTAATAATGTTCTAATTTATAATTTTGCCCATTAAAGTTCATTTCCCATTATTGTAATTCTAATTAAATATTATTAATATATATTAATTCCTGCAAGTTTTCTTTTCCACTGTCAATTCCTCACATGCACATGTACACTGGTCAAATCTAACTTTTTTTTCTAAGACTATGCAATTTTTATTTTTTGTTAACACATTCAAGTGTTACATAATTTTTTAGAATTATATTCAAATGAAAAAAAAAATTAGACACAGTACTTCATTACAAAATGTCTGTGTTACTGTACAATAACAGATACTAACAATCTTCATTTGTTTTCTTGCTGGTATATTATTTCTCAGCTTTTATTGCTGAAATTGTGTGTTCCTGCAGAGTGAATATTTTCTGTTAGGAGAGTATAATTATAGCTTTAAATACTGTCTGATGTTCTGATAATTACATTTTAACACTCAAATGATGAGAATCAGAAGATCAATTCTGAAAGATTGCCACTGAATGGTTCAATAAATTATGATAGATACTGAACGTCAATGACAGAAGCATCACATCTGGAACAGAGAAGTAAACCTCAGATGAATAACTTGCAAGAAACTGTACAAGATTATGTGCTGATGTGCAGCGATTTTATATAAAAAAAAACAAAAACATGAATGGCCAATTGGCCTTATAGCTATTAGAGAGATGGAATAAAATTGAACGTGTCTATTTCTGAACATACGAGTGTGGTCCCAGAAGTACCCAGTCTGACCGAGAGATGGCAGTAGTTGCTTGAAAAATATCCATTTATTTCAAAGCACATAGTCTATGAAGCACATGTTTCAAGTTTGAAGATGCTACGTTGTTTCGTATTTGTTTGGCAACAATTAATCTTGAACGTTGTGAGTAAATTTGTGAAAATTGAGAAAATTGGTCATCGTTATGTGATACAATACTTTCATTTGAAAGGCTTCAGCCCAACCGATACAAAAACTGAGCTAGATTCTAATCTGGGTGAGTCTTCTCCTTCGTTTACAACAGTAAAATATTGGGTGGCAGAGTTTAAATGAGGCCGTACAAGCTGCTAAGACGAACATCGCAGTGGTCGACCAAATGAGGTGAAGACTCCAGAAATGGTGAAGAAAATCCACAAAACGGTACTTGATGATTGTCGACTGAAAGTGCGCGAGCTAGCAGACAAAGTAGGCATTTCAAAAAGTGCAGTACATCGCATGAAAATTTGGACATGAGAAAGTTATGTGCAAGATGGGTGCCCCATTTGCTCACACTCGAGCAAAAACAGTGTCATGAAGATGTTTCAATTGAGTGTTTAGCGATGTTTCACTGCAACAATGCTGAATTTTTGTGACATTTCAATGTCATGGATGAAACATGGGTCCATCACTTCACCCCAGAGACAAAAGAAGAATCAAAACAATGGACTTAAAAGGGAGAACCTGCTCCAAAGAAGGCCAAGACCGTTCCATCTGCAGGCAAGGTCATGGCGTCTGTTTTTTGGGATGCGCATGGGATAATTTTCATTGAATATCTTGAAAAAGTAAAAACAATCAACGGCGATTATTATTCGAAAATATTGCAATGTTTAAGCAAAGAAATCAAGATAAAATGACCACATTTTGCTAAGAAGAAAGTGTTGCTTCATCACGACAATGCTCCAGCTCACAGATACATTATTGCAATGGCCAAAATTAATGAATTAAAGTTCGAATTGCTACCTCATGCACCCTATTTGCCAGATTTAGCTCCCTCGGATTACTTCCTGTTCCCAAACTTAAAAAAAATGGCTCAGTGGTCAAAGATTTTCGACCAACGAAGAAGTGATGTCAGCAGTTAATGGCTATTTCGAGGAGCAAGACAGTTCTTTTTATAAAAGTGCTATCGAAGCTATTGAAAATCGCTGGAATAAATGTATAGAGCTGAAAGGAGACTACATTGAAAAATAAATACAGTTTTTCCCAAATTTTTTGTTTTTTCACTGCTAGGTCAGGTACTTCTGGGACCACCCTCGTACCTTGGCAGAAGCATCAATGTTCAATGAAATACGGTTTTATATTCAAACACTGATAAGAAAGTAAGAGAAAAGAATGTCACGCAACAATGGTGACAGTATGCTGGTGCAGGTACATCAAAATCACAAAACAATACTAGTTTTTTTTTTTCTTTTATCATTAGTGAACTGTAGGACATAATATGTGTGCTATGAGAGTCAGAGAGCCAGAGAGTAATTGGTAACTCAACAAAAGCAGGAAAAATAAGAGAAGATTAAAATTCACATGAGAGAGAACAGAAAGGAGGGGATGGGAAGGTTTTCAGACAATTTAATTTAATTTCAATGGAACACATGCTGCGGTGGCCATTTATTCACACCCCCAAGCTCCCCCTATCCTGCACCCACCTACATTTGCCCTCTACAAATTTTAGCTTTAAATTCTTTCAACATTTTCGGTAAATTATTCATCATTTATGTAGATAGATAGATAGATAGATAGATAGATATGTTCACTTTGATCCCATGTGAGAATAATCTCGGGGATGTGGAACAGTACATACACTTATTAGTAATGTCAATATTACTATATAATTGATAATATTATTATATATTGACAACAAGTTAGCAACAACCCATTAGTATAACCAATATCTCCTGTAATATACAAATACAATCCCGAGTTAATTAATACTTATTATGTGGAACAGTGTATACACTTGTTACCAGCATCTAATAAACAGTTATTTTCTTACCAACCAGTTACCATGTAAGGTATCACTGTAATTTGTGACTACATACTATATTATGTTAGTTGCTATTTATGTGGAACAGTACACACACCTATTAGCAATATCAATTATATTACCAACAGCTCATAAGCAGTCAATTACTTAAAAACCTGTTAATATGATAATTTTTCACAGCAGTTTTTGAGTGCATGCTATCCCATGTTAGTTACTATATATAAGTGAAATTTTGTAAACAGTGTAATTAGTTCATTTGTCAAGTTTCAACAGAAAGAAAAACCATATATCATTTTAGTAATTGTGGATAATTTTTTCACCTTCCCCTTCCATACACCATATATACTATTTTATCAGTCATTCTTAGTTACCAAATTCCAAGAAGAAAATTCTTTTACAGAGTAAAATGGGTTCTGAAGCAGAAACTCTTTCAGTTTGGACTTAAAGTAGTTGGGTTTTTGTAGATAACATTTAATTTCTGTTGGTAATACATTGAATAAGGAAGCCCCAGTAAATGTTAGCCCTTTCTGAACAATTGACAGTGATTTGTAATCATTGTGAATATTATATTTATTCCTAGTATTATGGCTATGTATGTCAGCATTAAGATTGAAGTGTTCAGGATTTTCTACTACAAATGATAATACAGAGTATACATACTGTGCTGGCATTGTTAGAACACCCAGGTTTTTAAATAGATTTCTGCACGGTGTCTGTGGGTTTGCTCCACAAATAGTTCTTATAGCACGCTTTTGCAATTTAAATACCCTCTGTGCTTGTGACGAGTTTCCCCAGAATGAGATGCCATAAGTGAGCAGGGAATGAAAATATGCAAAATATACTAACTTTCTGGTTTCTATATTAGCTATTCTAGATATTACCCTCAGTGAAAATGTTGCAGAATTCAGTTTTTTAAGAAGTTGTTGAATATGCTGTTTCCAGTTCAATTTGTTATCTATATATACACCCAGGAATTTTGTGAAACTGCTTTCATCGATTGCTTTTCCTTCTGATAATACATTATAGCTGTCCTTTGTTTTATTTTTTGTAACAAACTGAAGTAACTGTGTCTTTTCTACATTAAGTATTAGTTTGTTGGCATTAAACCACCTGTTAATTTTCTTTATAACTTCATTTGCTGTGTTTTCGAGGTTTTGTGCTGATGGGTCTTTCAAGGATATGCTAGTATCATCTGCAAAGAGCACCATGTGTTCATTATCACCTAGTATATGTGGGAGATCATTTATATAGATTAAGAACAGCAGAGGACCAAGAATTGAACCCTGAGGCACACCACATTTAACTATACCCCATTCTGAGTTTATAACATCTCCTGTATTAACATCTTTCAGTGATACACATTGCTTTCTATTTTCCAGGTATGATTTAAACCAATGTCCTGGCTTACCACTAACTCCATAGTGGTCTAATTTACCTAGTAGAATTTCATGATCAACACAGTCAAAAGCCTTAGCAAGATCACAGAATATACCTAGGGAATTTAATTTTTTATGCATTGATTCCAGTATGTTGTTTACAAAAGCAAAAATTGCTGAATCTGTTGAAACGCCTTGTCTAAAACCAAACTGTACTTTACTGAGTAGGTCATTTTTTTTGTAAATGTGCATACACCCTTCTGTACATTGCTTTTTCAAAGATTTTTGAAAATGCTGGTAGAAGTGAAATGGGTCTGTAATTCTCAATTTTTGAGGTATCCCCCTTTTTATAAAGCGGTTTGATTATTGACTTCTTGAGTGAGTCAGGGAAGATACCTTCTTCAAAAGAACTATTACAAATATGACTAATAACTCTACTAATGCTGGTGTTACATTGTTTCACTACATGGGTTGAAACCTCATCATAACCAAATGACTTTTTATTTTTGAGGGATTTAATAATTTTTTCAATTTCATTTTGACTGGTGGGAAATATAGACATAGGTGCTGTTTTTGGTGACAAGGATTTAAGTATTGCTATAGCATCCATATTCCCAATATATTTCCCTTTTATTTTTTCAGCAACTGTTAAGAAGTAGTTATTGAAAGCATTTCCTACATAAGAGGGGTCAGTTACAAGCTTATCATTAATGCTTATAGATATAGGTTTATGTTCAAGGGATGATACAGTTGTTTCTCTTTTAATAATGTTCCAAACACTTTTTATCTTATTATCTGAACTACTAATCTCATCGTTTATGGCCGAACGTTTAGCTTCTTTTATTACTTTGGTTAAAATTCTACAGTAAGTTTTGTAATGTTGTCTGAGAAGCATATTATCAGTATTCCTAACTTTTACATACAATTCCCTTTTATGTCTGCAAGATGTTTTAATACCAACTGTAACCCAATTTTTGTTTACTCGTTTTTGACCAATTGGAACTAGTTTTGTAGGGAAACACCTTTTGTAAATTTCTGAAAACCTTTGGTGAAAGTAATTGAATTTATTGTTTACCCCTTTTAATTTATAAACAGTGCTCCAGTCCTCATTGAGAAGTTCATCATTTAATATTTTTATTGAATTGTTCTTTAATGGCCTAACTCTGACAAATCCTTTCTTTTTGTTACATTCATTTCCCACAACATCCAAAATATTTATTTGAGCATTATGGTCTGACAAACCATTTTCCATTGGAACTGTTTCATATATTTCTAATTTATTGTGCTCTACAAAAATGTTATCAATAATGGTACTACTATCTTTTTGTGTTCTAGTTGGGAAATTTACAGTTTGATAGAGATTGAATGATCTAAGCATTCCTAGAAGATAATCTGTCTGGTTACATTCTACAGCAAAATTTATGTTGAAGTCTCCACAGAGGATAATTTCCCTTTTAGTACGTGATAAGTTTATTAGAACCGCCTCAAGTTTATTACAAAATTTACTGAAGTCTCCTGTGGGAGCCCTATAAACTGTCAGCACTATAAGATATTTGTTTTCTAATTCTAACTGTATTGCACAACATTCAAAATCTTTTTCTATACAGTATTTACTTACATCCAACAATTTTGTCTCGGTATTTTCGCTTACATATATTGCTGCACCACCCATTCTCATCTCTGACCTGCAATAACAAGAAGCTAATCTATATCCAATAAAAGGGAGGAGACCTATTTCAGAATTCTTCAGATGGTGTTCTGTCAGACATACGATATTTATGTTAAGATTCAATGATTTTTGGGTTTCTTCTATAGATATTATGAACTCATCAAGTTTGCTTGAGATACCCCTAATGTTTTGATGGAACAAAGCTATTTTAGACTGACATTCTTTATTTTTTACTGTAATACCATTATGTACATTTCTTAAATAACTCTTCCTACTCTTGACATTTGGCCTAAAAAAGACTGAGTCCTACCACCAATTACCACTGGGATGGGGTTCACATCCAACCTGCCTCTCCTGATGTTATTGGCAATCAGTTGCGTTAGCTTCTGCTTGCCCCGAACATTCAGGTGGAGTCCATGGGAGGTATGGTCACTCCGTGTTATGCCAGAAACATCTATCAAACCAATGTGTGTTCGGTCAGCCTGACACAATGCACGCTTCAGATCTGCCTGTGTACGCTGTACATGACCACGCATCCAGGGTTGATCATAACGCCTGAACAGGTCAACAAAACCAACATTGGTGTGAGTGGTGTTTTTAGCAATGTTGTCAATGTCTGTTTCAACACAATAATTGAGATTTCTGGACAGACTGTTTCCAGGACCCCCAACTATAATTATATGATCCTCTTTAGTAAGATCTTTCCCCAGGCTTGAAATTTCATCCACAACATTGCCAAGTTCTGCATTAGGCTTAAATATACTACACACCTCAACATCAGAGCCCAGGCTTGACTGTAGCATTGCACTTAACCCCCTACCGTGACTACTTCCAAGCAATAACACCTTCTTGGATTTCTTTTTTCGAGCTTTGCACAATGTGTGCTTTTTTACAGCTTTGTTGCAATGAGACAGCCCTGCTGTGGTATCTGATACATCCTCAGTTAGATTCTCCAACACCCCAAAAGTATTGGAATCTTCCAACTGAAAATTTGTAGAATGCAGGTCCTGTTGTTTCATTCCAGTTTTGGCTGCAATCCACTGGAATTCCTTAACATTTAATGCTGCTTTTTCAGCCTTCAAAATATTGAGCTCTTGATAAGGTTAGTGAAAAAGCTACTGAGGGTTTTAAAATGCAGAGATATTAAGTAAGTGGTTTAATTATATCATCAGGGACTATATTCCTGGGCAAGGAGTAAATCAAAGGAGGAATATCTCCATATAAGTAGAAATCAGTAAACTACAATTTTTGAAATAGATTATGAGGAAATTATGAAGGGACTAAGAAAGCTGAAAAGTGTAATCGGGCTATTTTAGATAATATTACAACAGGTGTGCTAAAGATAGGAGGATACAATATTGTACCTTTCCTTGAAATAGTAGAATAGTAGTCTAGAGTCTTGCTTCTTATAAAAAAGGAACGAAAAAGTGTAATACTAGATCCAGTCTATAAAGAAGGGGCGACATATAGGGTTGAAAATTACAGGCCAATTAGTTTGACTTAAGTTTTAGGTAAATTGATGGAGAGGATGATATGCAACCACATGAGAAATGTCTGTGTGGAAAGAAACTGGTTTACAAATTGACTACAAATCTTTAGGCAATGATATTAATGTGAATTTTAGTTGGTCAGATATATGCAAGATGTTTTGATGAAATCGACATTGTGTTAAAAGAAAGCCTTATGCTGGGGAGGGCATAGGTACATACTTCTAAACTCTAACCATGAACTGGTACCTAAACTGCTTCATGTTCTTATTCGCCAATCCCTCGTGATACCCCACGAGATTGTTCATAAATAATGTCCACTGTAGACTCTGGTTGAGATTATAAAACTGTTGTATTATTCTTCAAAAGTTTGTTACAATAGTGAATACCAGTTTAGGATAAGACATCAGACTACTATGTGAAAATATAGTTGATCACAGATTAAACCATTCAGACACACCACAAGCAACTTCCAATGGTACCCCCAAAATACAGAAAAGTTTATACAGTCACTGCAAGCTAAACATCACTATAAATTGCAGTCAAGGTTAGACAACACTAAGACAACAATAAGGATTTACTACCTCGCCGCTGTTTCGCCTTATTAAAACTGGTGAAAACTGTGCTCAATAAGCTATTGCTTGCCTCATTTGTTGTGAACTGAACTTCACGATCAGTGAGTGAAGTCTGTACTAAATATTGCAGAGTAACTTGCCATGGACTAGCCTCTCTAAGAACTGGTGAGAAACTGATCAATATGGCCAACCTCTATTTATATATTCATTCAGACCTTTGAAATCAGCTTGTAAATTCAAAATTCAATATCAGACTAATCACCTTCCACTTTGAGCTGGCATTAACCCATGTTTCTCTGTGCAACCTGTTGTAAATATTTTGACTTTACTTGTTTTTTTAAAGATGTTTCTACTGGGCTGAAATTTATTTCTGCCACATTGTCACTTTTAGTGTGTACCCAATACTGTCTTAATACACTTTAGAAGATCTTATTGAAATTCTAAACTTTTTGAGGAACTAATAGCATGCATTGAGCAGCTTGATTTTTCTTCTATTTCCTGAACCTAATTTCTTGCTGGTATCTCTTATTCTAGATTTTTTTTTTACCTAATTAAAAAAATTATTTATAATTTACTTAATTGGTAAAAATGTTAACTACAACTTTTTCTATCAAAATCTAATATTACTCTTTGCATTAATTAGCAATTCTGAATCTTTCATTTTGCCTCTCTTGAGCACATGTTTTTACATCGCTAAAATTGAAATAACTTTTAAACTAATTTTTTTTCTGAGCCTATATAATACACTTTAGTGATTGTCAAGGTAGGTTGTCTTGGTGAAAATTGATGTGACAAACCAATGATGCTTGAAAAACAAATTTATACGGATCTAACGTCTTTTATGACTGATTTAAAATAAGCTAAAGGATTCTTTACTGCTCAGAAAGTGTTAATAAAAGTTGTTTACTGTATATATTACCCATAATAGGTACCTTTCTAATTTGGTTTGGCAAGGTTATTGATATATTACAATTGGAGATTTAATTGATTGTTTAAAACTAGATCTTTGTAAGGAATTTGGCAGAGTGAGACATAAAATGGTATTAAATAAGATAAAAAGAGGTTATTTATTTTACATAAAAACCATTTCCTTTTTCTTGGATCATCACTGTTAAATAAGATAAAAACCATTGGAATTGATGAAAAAGAGGCTTGCTGGTAGAGGAATTCTTAAAAGGTAGACAGGAAGCAAAAGTGTTAGGGTAGGAAATGAAGTATCAAAAGAGGTGGAAGAGAAAATGGGAGTGCCACAGAGAAATGTATTGGGACTATTGTTATTGATTATTCTAATGAATGATTGTGTTCATGGTTTACAGTTATAATTAGGCTGTTTGCAAATGGCATAGTGGTACATTATAGGATCAAAATGAGAGAAGACTGTAAACAGCGGCAGGGTGATCTGGGCAGAATTTCTAACTGGATAAGTCAACATAGAATGAAGATTAATTCCAGGAAGAGTCAGCTAATTAGGCACATGTAACAAAACTAAAATTTGTTTTTGGTTATAAGGTGGGGAAGGAATTGCTTGGTAAACACTAGTAGTGTAAATATCTTGGTGATATATTTGATAATAAACTCAACTGGACAATACACATTGGGCAGGTGGTAGGAAATGGTTACAAAAACCTTCATTCAGTGGAAAGGATGGTGAGGGGGTGTACCAGAGACGTGATGGAACTGGGTTACAAAACTCTGGTCAGACTATTGGTGGAATATGGTGGTGTAGCAAATACAGGAGTTGGAAAGGATGAAAAGGACGGCTGCTAGATTTATTTTTGGAAATTGCCTCAGAACACAATCAGTAACTTATATGACCAAAGTAGCTGGATTGGGATTCATTAGAAGACAGGAGGAGGGTGAAGAGTGCTGAGAGTGCACAAGGCATATGTTGGTGATAAGACTTGGAATGGTAGAAATGATCTTAAGCACCAGCTAGTACTCAATTCCAGGCATAAGTGAGAGGGACAATTTTTTTTTTTTTTTTTTTTTTTTTTTTTTTTTTTTTTTTTTTTTTTTTTTTTTGTGGAGGAAGGTGTCAGGAATTGTAATAAATTTCCAGTGGAAGAAATTAATTCTTCAAAAAGCCAAGGCCAAATTTCTTCTCATTCCTTGCCCCCAGTCCTATACTGCCTCTAATGACCTCAATATTGATGAGGCTTAAAACCATTTAAAAAAAGTATTTTCGGAATGCATATTCCAAACATCAGTTCTTGCATTGTAGATGGTACTGATAGATTGAGTTATACTAGGCATTACATATGCCTCAATAGTAGAGGATAGGGAATACTTTCAGATTTGATAGATGGACGTTTAATCAAAGCCACCACCTTTCATGTAAGAATTCCTGTTATTAATACTGTTAGAGCAGCCCATTTTTAGATTAGGGTCAAGTATTAAGCAGAGATTCTTAACAGAAGTTTGTTAAAGCACTAATGACTTTTCAGACACCAAAATTAAAAATTGTGTAATGATTAATTTATTACATCAAACTATCAGAGCACAATTAAACAAAGTGGATGAATTGCTGGTTTACATAAATGAATTGATTTCTAGTAGCGGTCTGGTGGCTCAGTGGTTAAGGCGTCTGACTGGAGATCGAAAGGTCCTCACTTCGAAGCCCTTTCTCGGTGGGGACTGTCACCTGACCTTCACCTCTGGCACGGTTTGCTGTGTAATTTGAAGTATGCCAGAATCTTCCATGGTTCAGATTTCACGTTAAACAGTAGGTCCCCTGTACCAGATTAGGTTAAGGCAGCTACAACAGGGGCAGATTGCACAGCCAGTAGAAACCCTGTCACCAGGTCACTGAGACCACACAAAAATATTATTATTAACTGATTTCTATTAATAGAATTGATGTGTTACACTTGTCTGAACACCATACAGCTACAGGAATAGGTATGTCAAATATAACTGGCTTTATTTTAATTTCCTATTATTATAGAACTAACTTGGAGAAAGGAGGATTTGTCACTTATATAAGAATTGGTTATAGTATAATTTAATTTAGTTTTGATGGAATGCCTTCTCTGGCGGCAATTTCCACCCACACCCATTTTCCCATTCACCTTTGTTTTTCCCACCTACTTTTTCCCTATACTAATTTCAACTTTAAATTCGTTTAGCATTTTTAGTAAAGTGTTCATCTTTCTTCTTGGTAATTTATTCGAATCCATGACCTCCTTATTTACGAAAGAAAATCTTCCTACATCCTTATGCCTGAAATAGAGTGCCAATTTGTGGTCATGGTCATTTTTTCCTTTCCATGAAATCCTAATTCTTCCACCAATTTCTTTCCATAGTTTATAACCAATATATACCTCACATACTCTCATGATTCTCTTCGCCCTCCTCCTGTCTTCAAATGAGTCCTGTTCTAGCTCCTTTATAGTATCACTTACTGATTGTGTTCTGTGGTGATTTCCAGGGACAAATCTTTGTTTCCCCTCCAACTCTTGTGTTTGATACCCAAAATGTGGGTCCCATACTACACCACCATATTCAAGCAATGGTCTGACCAATATTTTGTAACCCATTTCCCTAACTTCTATGTTCTCGATAAAAGGTTTTGCACGATTTTTTTGGGTTGTGTAGTATTTCTTGATGCTGCTGCCCTCCTCCTTAAACGTTTGTGAATGATAAAAGAGCTGGAGTGGGATTCATTAGAGGATAGAAGGAGGGTGAAGAGAGCCATGGGAGTGTACAAGGCATAAACTGGTGATGAAGCATGAAAAGATATTGGTGGGAAAATTAAGAGAGGTTTTGCAAGTATAAAGATGACCATGACCACAGGCAGAAGGTTGTGGGAAGTTTTTCTTTTGTAGGAAAGAGTGTAAGGGATTTGAGAACTGATGAATAATTTACCAAAAACGCTGAAAGAATTTAAAGTAAAAGTTATTAGTGACACATAAGAAAGGAGTGAAGAGGACTGCGTGTCGGGAGATTGCCACAGGAGCATGCACTCCATCGCAATTTTATAGATTGTTATTATTAACTGCTCCAAAGAAATGCTGGGTATAATTTATCCTTCTCTACCATATAAATGGTTCTTCCTGCTCCATTGTTACTGAAAAGTTGATGTTAGATGAAGAACACACATGAAATATATAAGATTTTGTATTGATGCGCAGCATGTTTATGAAATCATTCTTCAAAAATTTGTTTTGCATCCGTTAGAATGCTGCAACAAAGTTGAACACTTATGATACTGCTGCCAGGGTTCAGTAATAAAGTATTTCTGATCAAATGTGGATTTAAATTTGAATATGCAAAAAGAAAAAGGCACACTGTTATGAATAACCCTCCTACACTTGTATTGCTTATTTTCAAATGTCTCTGATGTTATTGCATGTCAAGTTTTCCCAAAATAATTTGTCTGTAAATCTTTAAATCTAATTGTCTCTTCTCCTTTATGTGCTGGTGATACCACAGTATTTTTTTAATCCTCTGGTATGCAGCAAGTCACCAGAATCAACCTACCTTATGTTTCATGAAATCATGGAATTGCATAACCACCTATCTTTAATACATCAGCAGTAATATTACCAATACTAGACTCTTTAAACTTCTTAGGCCAACCAGTACTTTTGTAATATCTATTTCTAATTTCCTATCCTGCTCATTTCTATTTATGTGCTCTGATATTTCTCTACATTTTTATTAAAGCAGCTATTTAATATCCTCAGTAACTTCTTTCAACTCCAAAAAATTACTCTAATACTTTCTCTTCACCCAAAATTTTATAAAGTATTCCTAGAAATTTCCCCTTGTATCATTTAGTTCCTTTCCTGCAGCCATAACATCCTTCATGTTTACATCATTAGCTTTCCTTTTTTATTCTTTTAATTCATTGTGTAAACTAACCTGCCCTGTCCTAATGGCTGGACATTTGTAAACTCAATCTATATGAACACAAGATACAAAATCAGCAAAGCTTTTGTGTTAGAAATGTCATTTTTACTCATCTACACAACTATCAATCTTTACTTTTAATACCTGTTTCTGTCTAATTATTACTATCTTATTTTTACCTTAATATGTGTTCTTCAGGCAGGTTGAGAATATCATATTTTGTCTTTTAAACCTAATGGCCTATGATGATAGCTGTAGAGTTACAATATCCCAAATACTCAGTCTTTGAAATAAAACATTTAGTCACCTATTTACACTCTTACTTCCAAATATTCATCCAATATGCATCCACCAAATAAACTTTGCTTGATAAACTGAACACCATTTTTATTATTTGCCTTTTTGTACTACATCACAAAACAATTACAAAATTTTATTTATGTCCATTACCATAATCTCTACATAATACAGTTGACTTTTCCTTTTACAGTTCAATTAATTTATATATTACAGATTTGCACTGCGTCCACCAGGCTGCAAACACATCATTACGCCATTCCCGGCTTTCTGTTATCTGTCTCCATTCTTGTCTTAATATCCAGTCTTTTTTTTCAGCTCCAATACTACAATTTATTCTTTGCCTCCAAATATACTTGTTAAATAACATTACAACCATAAATTTGCAATTCACAAAACAACAAAATAAAAATATTATTTTATAAAACTAAGGAAGGATAATGAAACATGACCCAACACATACCACAGATGAAGGAGGCTGGAAACGACAAACACAAAAAAAGAACAGGTGGAGCCAGACGTTTAGACGATGATGGCTGTCTGGTGAATGCCATGACCGGCATAGATGGTAGTTTAGTAGGCGGAGAGGGGGAAGTGCGAATACTAGATCAATAATAAATATTGCTGAAGGTATATTATCATTGAAAATGGTAGATCAACTTAATAACTGAGTGATTATATGCATATAAATCAAATTTTGAAAAACTTTAAGTACGAAAAATAACCCTTCAGCATTATCGATCTAGTATTCACGCTTCCCTCCCTCCCCCCCTCTCCTACACTACCATCTATGCCGGCCATGCCATTCACCAGATAGCCGTCGTCGTGTACACGTCTGGTTCCACCTGGTGACTCACTTTTGCAAGAAGAGCCTATACGCTGAAATATTGCGTGTTTCTTGTGTTTGTTCTTTTTTGTGTTCGTCGTTCCCAGCCACCTTCATCTGTGGTAAGTGTTGAGTCGTATTTCCCTATCTTTCCTTAATTTTATTGCCTTAAAGCATTTTCCTGCCCATTGTTGTTATTACATTATTTTATACTAGCGGAGTTCCCAGCATTGCCTGGTATAGTTGGCGTACCCTATTTTTATTCCCACAAAACTTTTGTACAAAGCTTCATAATATTCGCGCCAACTTTTTTCGGAATTAAAGGAAACCTAGATTCATGCGCCCCCTACCAAGAAACGGGTGGGTTGAAATTTATTTGCACGTACACTATTTTCATTCGTCCGAAAAGATTCATGTATATCAAGCTTCGTAAATTAGGTTAAAAAATTGCATTACTGAACAATGCTAGATTATGTTAGAAACTCACATTTAATTCAATTGTGAAGTGAATGGACATACGTTTTGCTAGATATGCCAGATTATCAAAAGTGAATCCGGAATAATATTATCGTAAACAGAAGACTAATGCTGAAGGCCAGAGATATTGTCCAGAGGTCATGCTTAAAGAAAATCTCTGTTGTTTTTACTGCTATCTGTGGTGTTTAAAAATTAATGTCTCAAATTAAAGGAAAGAATGCTTCAAGTTAAGGTTATCTATGTCGTTTAAAAAATGAATATCCAAAATTAAAGGAAAGAATACTTCAAGTTTTGTTTAGTGTGCAAAATAGTTATTATTGTAACTTTATCTTATTGCTTTCATTAAAGGCTATGGTCAGAGACATTGTGTTGTGTTTTAGTGCGAAGTACGCAACTTCTAGTCTTCCATCTTTGGGATTTGTCATCATATATTCAGAATTTCATTTAATGCTCCTGCGTTATTTAACGTTGGAACATAAGACATACCATATGACTGAATTGAGATTCTAAGCTTTAAAATGGTGAAAGTCAATCGAAATCTGCTTCGTAGTTTCCAAGTTTTTATACGACCAATATATCCGGTTTTCGTTTTATAGATATAGATATACAAATATTAATATGCAATTGTGAAGTATGAGTGCAACAGTTGGTTAGATGTTTCTGGTGTTCCTTATTGCCTTGTCTTCCTCTAGCTCTATTGTTCTCTTGTGACCACTCTCTTAATCCTTCTCACCTTCCCATAATACTAAGTACAGGTAGGTACCTTTTTATTTGGGGAATAATAAGGATTTCTCGCCCTGTACTTACTACCTTTTCGAATGGTTTCCACATGAATTTCAATGTGAATCATGAGGTAGGCTACAGTGCTTACACATCTGGTGCTTGCCATACCTTTCATATCAATATGTGATTACAATTTTTACCAAAATATTTTGTAGTGTGCTAGGGTGTAGCCAGGATTAGCTTCAAGGTGAGGCAAAAACGAGGAAAATGCTTGTTGAAAATTGTTTTACGTGAAAAAAAAAAAATTAAACACAAGTGATATTCTGTGAGAGTTTTGTCTAAATGTTGAGAAAATTTATTTTTCAATATTAAAATTTGGCATTTTTATTTTCATATATTTTTCGTTTGACTACATGAGGGAGGGAGCCAGGGTTGGACAAGTGCCCCTCCTTGCCTACACCCATGGTAGTGTGTTTATGGTTATTTGTTTGTCGTGGCCATTTCCCTTCATTAGTGGTGAGTATTGGATTTACTTTCCCTATCCTTTCTTATTTTCATGGCCTAACAGTATTTTTACTGTCACCTATTACAATACTTTAAGTATTGTAAAATACATTCCAGCAAAATATTATTTAATTATTAATTTAATTGTGATGAAGTGCATACTCTGGTGGCAATTCCCTGTCTACCCACTTTTTTTTTTTTTTTTTTTTTTTTAAAAAAAAGTCTTATATAATTTGAGTGTTACATTCCTCCCCATCTACTTTTCTGATTTACAAATTTTAATTTTAAATTCCTTCAGCATTTCTGGTAAATTGTTCATCACTTCACTTGGTAATTTGTTCAAATTCCTGACACCCTTACCCACAAAAGAAAATTTTCCTACTTCCTTAAACATGCAACCGAGTGCCAGTTTGTGGTCATGGTCATCTTTCACCTTCTTTGCACTATTCCTAATTCTTCGAACAATATCCCTCCAAGCCCCATCACCAACACATGCCTTGTAATTTCACAGCATTCTCTTCACCCTCCTCCTCTCCTCCAATGACTCCCAATCCAACTCCTTTAACATGTTAGTTACTGAGTGGGCCCTGCAATAATTTCCACACAAACAAGCCTAGCTGCTCTTCTTTGCTCTCCCTCCAACTCCTGTATTTGATAACGAAATATGGGTTCCAAACTACACCACTATACTCAACCTGATCAAAGTTTTGTAACCAAACTGCAAAACGTCTCTGGTACATCCTCTCATCACCCTGTCCAATAAATACAGGACCTTGTAACCCTTTCCTATCAACACTCTTGCTAACCTATCAACTTCAGGAAACTCTGAGACAGTTATCCTTAACCTTATTTCATCTGCACAGGCATTACTCAATATTCAAATATACTCCTGGCCTGACAGCATCTATACTGTGGCTCACTATTTCCTACATTTGCAGAGGGCTGATCTCTATCTGATATCAGGTAATACCTACTTTTCTCTAGACCTGTAGTTTTATTGTTCCTTGCTTGACCTGAGAATTCCCTTTCCATCTTTATCAGCCAAGTCATAAGAACTTTGATTATTTCTTACTGAAGGCTAAACATTTCCTCGTGACCATGAACAGATATTTCAGAGAATGTTTCAGCAATGGAATAAAGGCACAAATACAGTAGAGTCAAGGTGGGAAGAGTTCAAGGAGATGATAAGAAAGGAGGAATAAATATTTATTCTAAAAGAGAAAATAAAGGGAAGTAGAGAACTTGTGTACTATAATGGGGGAATTAGGAGGCTGGTAAGAAGAAAACACAACAGAGTTAAGAGACAGCAGGGTAGTCAGGAATATTTAAAACAACTAAACAAGGACTTAATAATAGCTAAGAATGTGGCTAAAGATAGGTTTATAAAGAGTATTGTCAGTGCTGGGGGACTATTGACTGATGAATCGAGAAATTTCTATGGCTGTGTTAGAAAACTGAGGGGAAGGGTGGGTGTTGAGATGCTTATATATAAGAATGGAGAAGAAGTTACTGAGGATTTGAAAAAGGCAGAGATTTTAAGTAACTGATTCAGTGAGAGCGTCAGGAACAATGAATCAGAAACTGGAGGGTCTAAATCGGATATCCAGCATAACAACACAATTAGAAATGAGTAGACCAAAGAATTTGAAATTCATCCCGAGGATATCATGAAAGAACTAAGAAAGCTGAAAAAATATAAAGGGGCTGGTGTAGATAAAATTACTACGGATGTCTTAAAAATAACAGGATGTGCCATTGTACCATATCTTGAAATATTATTTAAATTGAGTCTGGATACTTGCTGCTTACCAGATGACTGGAAAAGTGTGATAATAGTGCTGGTACATAAAGGAGGGGTGAGAAATAAAGTTGAAAATTATAGGACAATCAGTTTGACATCAGTGGTAGGTAAATTAATGGAGAGATTGATAAGCAAGCACATCAGAAATATATGTGAGGAACATAAGTGGTTTTAAAGTAGGAAACATGGCTATAGGTAGGGATATTCAAGCGAATCTCAGTTGGTGGGATACATGGAAGATATTTTGGATGAAATGGACAAATGAGACCAAATTAATAATGTAGCACCAGTTCTTTCAAAGGCTTTTCACAGAGTGAACCATAAAATGGTAGTAAATAAGGAAAAAATTATTCAAGTGGATGAAAAACTGATTTGCTGGGTAGAAGAGTTTTTAAAAGGTAAAAAACAAAACGTTAGGGTAGGAAATGCAGTATCAAAAGAAGTGGAAGTGAAGATGTGAGTGGCACTGAATAACTTATTAATTATTCTAATGAATAATTGTGTTGATGGTTTATGATAAGAAATTAGATTGTTTGCAGATGACATAATGCTATATAAAAGGATCAAAATAGTAAAGGACTGTAAACAGCTGCAGAGTGATCCGGACAGGATACCTAGTTGGATTGGTAAACATGGGATCAAGATAAATGCAAAGAAGAGTAAGCTTATTAGATACACAAATGAAAAACTAAAGTTTCATTATGATTATAAGGTGGGAAAAGAATTGCTTGTTGAAAACTTGAAATGTAAATGTCTTGGAATTACATTTGATAATAATCTTAGTTGGACAGGACACATTGGACAAGTAGTAGGAAAATGTTTCAAAAATTTTCTCTTGTTGGAGAGAGTGATGAGGGGCTGTACGAGAGAAGTAAAGGAATTGGGTTACAAAAACTTTGGTCAAACCATTGCTTCAATATGATGGTGTAGTATGGGACCCACATTTTGAGAATCATACACAGGATTTGGGGAAGATACAAAAATGGGCTGCTAAATTTGTTTCTGGAAATTACCACAGCATGCAATTCAGCAACAGATATGATTAAAAATGGATATGGGATTAATTGCAAGACAGGAGGACAGTTCGTATAGATATTGGTGTAAGAATTAAAAGTAATACAGGGAAGGGAAAAGATGACCATGGCCACAAGCGGGCACTTGATTTCGGGCAGAAGAGGGTTAGGAAGATTCTGTATTTTTAGGTAAGGGTATCTGGCACTGGAATATGTTACCAAGAGAATGATGAATAATTCACCAAAAGAAATGAAAAAAATTAAATTTGAAATTTGTAGAGGGCAAATGTAGATGGGTGCATGAAAAGGGGAAGATGGGTATGTAGGGAAATTGCCACGGGGGCATGTACTCCATTGCAATTAAAATTAAATTAAAACCATAAGAAAAAATAAATGTCTTCCAGTCCTTAGAAACAAACCTTACATTTCCAAACGTCAGGCTCCCCCATTTCCGCATCACTCAGTAACATGTTATTATGTATTATCCTAATCACCACACTATGGCAGACGAGAAACTTTAATCATATATATTAATCCTAAATGGTTTTTTTTTGTGATGAGCCATCTTTCTTCTTTCATATTTAACCAAAGTTGATAAATGAACCATCAGTAAAAATTAAGTTCTCCAATTTGCAACATCATAAATTAAGAAAGGAATTTTTTTGAAATTCAACCTATAAATTTCCAAATTATGAACAATCAAGGTAACAGGTATGTAATAGTTTAGAGTCAAGCTGCTAGGTTCCTTTGGCGTCGATAACAGTACTGCAGGCCATGTTCATTTTGCTACTACATATTAAAGTTGACAAATAACAAAATGAAATAGTTCGGTACTAAGCAGCTAGTCTTTGCTGGCATTAATAATAGCAATCCCATTACTGCTAGATAACAACACTACATATTACCAACATTTTAATAAACTGTGTGTGTTTTCTACACTAAGAAGCTTTTCAGATATTTTAGTTCCTGTTTGGGAAACATTTCATAGTTTCTAATTGTTTCTTAAGACATTGTTCATGTTTTGGTACATACCTATTTCAGATTACAAATAAACAATTCTAACAAATGAGCAAGTTTTTCTTTCATTCTACTACAAACCTTCAACCTTGTTATTTGTCATATATCATTCGCAAACTTTTCACCAGGGTGCCCTGCAAGTTCTAAAAAGGTTGTAAACAAGTATTTATTCCTCTGTTTCTATATTGCATCAGTCACAAATCAGTGTTTTGTACACCCTATTGGCTTGTATAGATTTTAGAATATGAAATACCTAACTACTGCTAAAAATAAGGTTTGGTATAAAACAATTAAAAACATACTAAAATAATAAAATATTACAAAAATTATCTGTAATGTTTCAGCTTTGGACGGAGCACATCAATTAGTACCACTCAGCAGTGAGCTGATGTTTCTCAAGATTATGGTTGGTGTAATCTGCAGTGATTGAAATATGCCAAATCTGTACAACAGTTTGGCCAGTTGTTATTAAAGAAACTGTATCATTAGCTAAACAATATTTGTCTGTACACTGCTTGTGGCCAGTATTTTAATCTGGATGTCATCATGTATTTATTTGTGAAATTTATGTCATTGATTATTTTTTAAACTGAAATGTCACTATTTATTAACTGCAATTGTATGTGATGTAAATGTGATAAAAGCATAGTGGCTGTATTTACTTTCTTTTAAAATGTGTATTTAAAAGAAATCTCTGTCACTGTATTGTTTTGTTCTGTAAAAAGAATACAAAATATAGTACAAATTGTTTTCCTATCAATCTTTAACCTCAAAGGTATGGCAAACCAATATATATATATATTACTTCAGTTTGTATTAAGATATATTTTGACAACATATTACAATCTCTTCAGTGATTTTGCTTCATAGTCAAGAGTTGTATTTTCTCCAAGTCCTCAGAAATGCTGTTTATTCCACATCTTTCTTAGGTATTCATGCCCATACTTCTTCCATAATTGTGCCCTTCATACACAGATTAGCCAAAAAGTTATGACCACCTACTTACTAGCACTGTTCCATCTTTTGAACACAATGCAGAAGTAATTTGTTGTAGTATGGATTCTATAAGTCTTTGGTAGGCCTCTAGAGGCATCTGACACCAGATTTCTACACACAGGTCATGAAATTTCCTTAAATTATAGGCCAGCATTTTGTGGGTGCGGTTCCTGGGACTGAGCATTTAGGAAATGGAAGGCTGGTTGGCTGTTCGCGTGCCACTGTAGTGAGCTTCTATGGAAAGTGTCTGAAGGACGTGAATTCATGAACAGGTGACAATTTGGTGGCACTCATGCCACATCACAAAACATGGAGGTTGGAGGCTTGCCTGCCCTGTAGAGCAGGATAGGCAGTGATCTGTGGCAGGTCTGTTGGTTGAGTACAATTCTGGTGTTTTCAGAAGTGTTTCAGAGCACAAGAATCGTGATTCTGCCACAGATCATCCCCTATCCTGGTTTACAGAGTGAGCAAGCCTCCAACCTCCATGTTTTGCATTGTGGCGTGGGTGTCCACCACATTGTCGCCTACTCACAGTTTCACTGTCCTTCCAACACTTTCCATAGTTGCTCACTTTAGTAGCATGTGAATAACTAACTATCCTCTCCGTTTCCAAGATGCTCGTTCCCAGATGTCACGCCCACAAACTGCTGGCCTGTAATTTAAGGTAATTTCAGGATCCTTGCTTAGAAATCTGGTTTCAGATACCTCTGGAAGTCTAACAAAAACTTGTAGACTCGATGGATGCTATGACAAATCGCTGCTGTATTGTGTTTGAAAGGTGGACCAATATGCTAGCAAGTAGGTGGTCATAATGTTTTCACTGATCAGTATATATCTAGCTAAATTTTTGTATTATGTACTAATTTCATTCACTTTCAATGATTGTGGTATGTATTCTTCTTCACCAATGCTACATTTTAACAGTGCAAATAAGGTTTTTTTTTAAAAAATTTAATTAAACGGATCATATGTCCTGGTAGCAATGAGACATTTTTATGCATGAGAACTAATAGCACACACAATTTTTATTATTGTTACTATAAACTCACTATGAGTGAGCATTGCTCCCATATCTTGCTGAGATTGACTGCAATTATCTCAGTTTAATAAAGGAATACTACAGTTACACAGTTCCATATATGTATCAGTTTAACTTATGATACAAAATGTGTAGCAGACCATCAGTGTGCACTGGCCATATAGAAAGAGGTTTGCATTAGAACATTTCTCCTACAAGCAAACAGCAAAATAAATGTCCTTTTGATAGACCTAACAACCTATACCTCACCATGTAAAATGTTTTCTTCTTTAAGGACTGGCACACATTGTTTACTTGAGTCAGATACAGCATATCAATGGCCAAATCATGTTGGTCAGTCCTCTTTAAAGGCACAAATAAATAATACCAGAATATATTTTATAATTTTCTTCTTAGACATTCAGTTACAGGTTCTAGTTTATATTCGTTTACAGCATTTATTGCATGGAATCAGAATATAGCTGGAGATTGATCTTGTAGGTCTATTATTAAAATATACTGTAGGAAGGATGAGATCATTACAGGCCTCGTCTATAAGGACTAGTGTACATTGATTACTTGATTCAGGTAAAGCACTATACTTCCAAATCATGTTGGCTAATTCTCTTCACTGGGCTGGAATCATTTCAGAAAACTATACGAAACCAGCGGCTGTTGTTTGCGTAAGTTATTCCTAAAACACAGTTATTAGTTTTTGCATTTGAAGTAACAAGCTATATGAAGACATAATTAATTGTTGTTCATTGGTAACATGGGTCTACTGGAGATCGCGATTCCGCTACAACAACATTCAGTAATATCGTTGGAAAACTGCTTTAGTCAGTCGTAAGACGTATTGTTTTCAAGCAGTAATTACGATATAATACAGCCTGGTCCATTATTTTGAAGCAGAAATTAGGTTGTAATACAGCCTGGACCATCATGAAACCGTTAAATGTACTTGGGAAAGAATTTCTAGTGGAGTCTTGCGTTTGACTACTGCAGTATTTTGATGTAAACTCCTGGCGGAATCGCGATCACCAATAATCCCGGTAACATCACATTTACGCTCCCTAGTCCAACTGCTGTTACAATTTGTTATTCCTACATGTTTGGGTAAAAAGAAGTGTTACTTATTTTATGTTGTATGAATTTGAGACGAGCTCAAAACTGGCATTTGCTCTTCCCTCACAGTGTATGGAAAGTTGAATTTCAGGTCAAGATACCTGAATCTCTTTGTCCTTCTGCAAGAGACACTTCTTTTTAGTATTCTTTTTAACTGCGTTAGTTTCATGAGCGCCAGTGATTCTATGATATATGAGCCACTGAAATTTCATGAATATTATGGTCGATTGTTATCTATCGGGACAAATCGAAAGTGAATAATATATATACTTTATATCACGCTTAGTTTTAGAGATATAATATTTCAAAATTGAGGTTTGGTTGAAAAGTGGCCTGGACCAGAAGAAACATTTCTCCAGCGCCATATTTGAGGATGAACTCGACGAGACAAATCTAAAGTAAAAAAACTATTTTTTTTATACCTGTCTTAGTTTTTGAGATATAGTATCTCAAAATTAAGGTGGATAGGTTGACATGCTGCCTGGACCAGAAAAAAAAATCGTCAAAGTCACTAGTACCTACATGGTGAACATCCACAATAGATTTTTCCCCCTTCCTTGCTATGGTGCTTAGGTTGAAATACAGGCTGAACCAGAAGAAAAAAAGTCACCAAAAGTGCAAGGAGCTACACCTTTAGCTGATTTTTAACATTCGATGTTTCAAGAACTAAGCAAGATATCAAAAAAATAAAAACTTTCGATTTGTCAAAATATTTAAGAACCAACCATTACATTCACCAAATTTCAGTGGCTCTGATACCATAGTTTTGCTAGAGTGCCATGTAGCTGAGATTATACATCTCGTGGACGACTATAGTTCTACTTGTTTCACGATCTACCCAGCCAGATAAGAAATGTAACCAACATACCAGAACACAACATGGTGATTGAGGATTTCAAAATTAATTTTAATTTACACTGCTCTCATAAGTGTGGTATCAGCAAGATCACTAGTCAGGTGAAGGTATTTCCTTTGGTATCGCAGGATAAAATAGAATTGTAAGCATATGACTTTACGAATTTACTGTAAGCAGGTTAATTTGTAGAAGGCAATACGCTGAATATGTTATGGTTCTTACGTTTATAAATTTTGTTTTTTCAAGCAGAGAAGTTAGTGAAGGGTGAAGTTATTTCCTTAGGTAAGAATGACAACTGAAATTATGTGATACAGTATAAGGTGACAATATATCTAAATACTTATGTGTAATTTATGTCTTTTTCATTAGCACCATTTTTCTGTTGTTCTGTTCAAGCGAAATAAAGTTGCTCCTGATGCATCTCCATCTCTGCTGCTTGGGCAAGATTTATAATTAATGTCCTGCAGTATGGTATAAAGCATGAGGATGGTAATATTTATTTGTAAAGTACATAATTTTAAGAGAGAATTGGTGATAACACCATTACTTCTTCCATGTAAATAGTTCCAGATGCACTGTATGTTGCGTGTAATTGTTTCTAATAAAAATTGGTAATTTTTCTAATAAGTTTGCTTAGTAAAAGCTTCAAGTCTACCATTAAAAAAAAAAATGAGTGCACTACTATATCCAGCTGTGGTGTAGCGATTGGCTCAGCAAATGTTTGTATAATTTTAGATGGTGTACTGGTTTGACCAAATACTGACGATTAAAACAGTAGCCGGGTCCAAGGCCGGACATGAACTGGCGACCCCTGCAATATGAGGCCTGTCGATCATTTACTAAGTCAGGATGTACAATAGGCAATGAACTAATTTCAGAAGCACTTGACATGTGGAAGGGATAGTCTATAAACTGTCGCTTGGTCTAGGGGGGAGGAGGGTTTGACTGAAAAGCTACGTTGGGGAATTTGAGCCAAGCCACATAGCTTTCCATTCATATTATTCATCACAGTTAAAATAAGGTACACAACATGAAACAGCATGTGTATTTTTATTTCCATCATTTAATTATTAACAGTACAAAATGTCCTTCGGAACCAATACAGAAAAAAGACACATGCCACATGTTTAACTGCTTAACGTCTCTTAACAGCGAGGTCTTTAGTGACGGGAAAGGATGGGGGCAGGAATTTGGCCATGGCCTTTTGAAGGAAGCATTCCTGGAGTGATTTGGGAAACCATGGAAAACCCAAATCTGGATGCCTGGACAGGAATTTGAACTGTAGTCCTCCCGAATGCGAGGCCAGAACACTAACCGTTACACCACCACGCTCGATGATGCTCTCTAACAATAGGACAGTAATATAACATAAAAAATTCTATGAATTTTATCATAATGCAATATGTGCTTTGGAACTTTATAAGGAAACACCTTATATCCATTATAATCGAATGTTAAAATATTAAAATGTTTGTTTCTAATTAATTTCTTTGAGTACGAATGTTGCTTTGTCGCTGGTCAAAGAATAAAATTGATGAACGCTTGATGTCAAGCCAGAGATAGAATGGGAACAGCCTAAAATGAAGGTCTGCGTGTAATATAGAAAAAATAAATCATCCAGTACTGTCCATAGCTTAGAAGAGGAGTGTTAATGTGTACCGTTGATGTACAAAGTGAACTGGTAAATTGTGGAATCTATGGAGAATGTGTATCGTAACCAATAAATATTGCAATACAAAAAGCAGTAGTATTTAAAGCAGGGGAAGTACCAACTTAAATATTATTAATTTCTATTTGTGCCAGTGGTTCAAGATCAGTTTTAAAGATTTTATTTTAAATTTACAAAATAATGTAATGTTATATGGTGTTGGAGAACAGCTTATATCTGATCACAAGAATCTAATTTGTAATTGTGACGAAGGAATACAGTAATACCACAACCTGGAACAGGATTCTGTTTTGTATTGCTTTGCTGATCTAGAGGGAATGCAGCCATGATGCAATTTCAGATATATCGTATAAAACAATAAAAAAAATTTTGCAGTGAATGACTGCAATTTTGGGTTAAGTTATAATGTACCCCGGGCTTGAATACCACATCACATTCTTTGCTTGGCCTGCAGTGAATTTTGATTTGTCATAATTTCTGTTCTCTGGGTCATATTCGGTACACTAATGTGCTGTAATTAACAATTAAAAGCAGCTTGAACATAACACTGAAATGCACAGCCAATGAGGGGGCTAATTGGTCAGTAAAGTGGCTATGGTGATAGGCCTGACAAGCCATTGGTTTAACAAGCCACAAAACAAAAACCAGACATGTGTAAAGGAAAGCGTTTGAATTCTGAATATTTTGGTAGGTAAAATGGAGGATATCATGAATTTCATAGAAAGAAGAAAGCTAAGAGAAAAGTGACCAGATGCTGAATGGTGAGATAGCAATTAAATGAAGAACTGTGGTCTCAAGTAGGATCTTTAGTGCTAGATGCGAATGAGTTCTAAAATGAATTACAGAGGCAGCTGAACAGTCATAATTTTAAAAGTGAGAGAAACCTGAATACATGGTTGTACTGAAAGCAGAAGGAATAAGGAAGTAAAGATGTAGTTAGACTTCTGCAAGAAAAATGAGTTGCCAAATTAATTTTAGGTAGGGTTGTTTAAAAGTAGAATATAAAAGTTATGTTAATACTGCTGATTGTGATGAATATTAGCTCCAGCAGAAATTTCACTATAGTTCTACTTGTTTGTACCAGAACATCCTTCTGTACATTACTTCAATTCCTGCCTCCCTTATACAGAAATGGAAACTTTCCCTTTACCTTATGCCCTAATTTAGATCCTGCTTTGTGATGATGTTCAATGTTTCACTACTAC